>DVRM01000099.1:0-13194 GCA_018232405.1 Junonia genoveva | reverse complement strand
ATTAAATAAAACAATAGAATTTGCAAATCGCGTTTACTCACAGGCACTTGACAACTGACAACCAACAAAAACTTCTTCCCGCCTTTTTAACAAAACCACAGATACAACATTCCCTCCACCCTTATTAAAAAATTTAACAATATATATCTATGTATCTAATATCTAATAACACGAAAATAAAAAAACAATATCTTAAATTAAAAGAAAATTACAATCTGTAAGTACATTTTGGATTCCTTGTCTTACGGATAGGATACCGCCGCACATTTTGTGCACCTTCTTCAGGATTAGGTGCCTCGTCATCATCCTTATTCGTTTCGGTTGGCTCAATCTGTTCATCAACCGATGTTGTTGACGCTGCCGATTCGTAGCCTTCATTCGACTCCGCTCCTTCTTCCTCCAAACAAAGGTTAGGTTCTACTGAGGTAGAAACTAATTCCGTTGGTTGGTTGGTGGGCTCCTCAGTAACTTGTGAAGACATCATCGATGGCTGAGTGAACATCATGTTTTCACTAGGCTCAATATTTTCTTGTGGTTTTGGTAACATAGGCGTATTACATGTTACAAAATCACCACCGAAATCTTCCAGCGTAGATGGTAAAGCATCGCCTTTATAAACTAATAATTGATCTACGTGTTTTTTAACATATACACTCACATCAGGAATATAAATAATGAACAATCTTTTACCCACTTTTTTGTGCACTATTCCTAGTTTCCAATAATACTTTGTACCATTTCTATAAAAATGTCTTAATAACACTGTATCGCCTACGTTAAAAAATAATTTCCGCGAACCACCATATTGTTTAAATTGTGATATCTGTTTGGAATGTACATTTTTTTTAGCTTGCGACGACATCAAAGAAGATAATTCAACAGTTGGCTTTTTACTATGAATTGAAGAAGACAAATAATCCAACCGACTAATTAATTTACGACCTAAAAATAATTCGGCAGGTGAAAATCCTGTTGTACAATGTTTTGAATTTCTATAATCAAATAAAAATTTTAGCAACTTCATATTAATAGTCTTTTGATTGTTATAACTTTTTAAAATAATTTTAATATTTCTTTTAATCGTTTTTACTGTGTTTTCCGCCTGACCATTAGAAGCTGGGTGGTAGGGTGCAATTGTGAGATGTTGAATATTATTAGATAGACAAAAATTATTAAACTGTGTAGATGAAAAATTGGTAGCATTATCAGTAACTATCGTACGTACTAAACCAAATCTACTAAACATTTCACACAACTTTGTTATAACTGCCTCACTATCTGTATTTGTCATAAAGAAACACTCTACCCATTTAGAATGAGCGTCTACCGCCACCAGAAAATTTTTACCTTCCAACGAAAACATATCAAGATGTAATCGCTCCCATGGATGTTCCGGATAAGGCCAGGGCACCAGGGGCGCACGAGGCGGCGCGTTCCGCAGCGTTATACAAATATTACACGACCCTACTTTCTCCTCTATATGACGATCAATATCGGGCCACCACATACGAGCTCTTGCTTCTGTTTTCGTTTTTACTACTCCAAAATGGGAGGAATGCAATTCATTTAATAACTGCTCACGGAAAATCGCAGGAATCACTACCTTGTGACCACGTAAGATACAACCATCTTCTAAAGATAGTTCCGAACGACATAAAAAATAAGGTTTCAACTTTTCATCTGTGACTTTTGATGGCCAACCATTTTTAATGTATCCCATTATTCCCTTTAATAATTCGTCACGCTCGGTTTCAGCGCGTATTTCTTTAACTGTTATAGGTTTGAAAACCGAGTCTGTAATAAAATTAACAAAAGCTGAACGATCAATGTCTTCTAACTCCATGGTCATAAAGTTGTCTTCCGTCACAGACCGAGATAAAAAATCAGCGACATTATTTTCACCTTTAACATACTGTATATTAAAATTATATGCCGATAAAAATAATGCATAACGCTGCAATCTATTTGCTGCTAGCTCTGGAATGCCTTTCTTAGAACCTAAAATAGATAAAAGTGGTTTGTGATCGGTACGCAATATAAAAGGTATCGAACGCCCATATAAATAATGATGAAATTTTTTTATTGCAAACACTATAGATGTCGCTTCTTTTTGTATTTGCGCATAGTTACGTTCAGCTTTCGATAAAGAACGCGATGCATAAGCGACCACACGCTCCGTTCCGTCCGGCTGTCGCTGAGCCAATACCGCGCCGAGTCCGGCCGGGCCCGCATCAGCCGTTACTATCGTGGGGAGGTCGGGATTGTAGTGAGCTAGTATCCTATCAGACATAAGTTCCTGTTTAATTTTTATAAATGCCTTATTTTGTTCCTCACCCCAATTCCACGGTTCCCCCTTTTTGAGTAAAACATGAAGGGGACTTAAGACACTAGACGTGTTAGGAACAAAACACCGATAATAGTTGACCATTCCTAAAAATGACTTTAATTCACTGACATTCTTTGGATTATTCGCATTCAATATAGCTTCAATTTTTTTTTTCGATTTATGTAAACCATTCTTATCTATAACAAAACCTAAGTATTCTACTGATGATTTGAAAAACTCGCATTTATCTTGTTTTAAACGTAGTCCAGCATCTTGTAATCTTTTTAAAACTAATTCTAATCTTTCTAAATGAATTGATTTTGTTGGCCCTGTTATAAGAATATCATCTAAAAATATACACGTACCTTTTATATCTGACAATAATTGTTCCATAGTTCTTTGAAATATGAACGGAGCATTTGCCAATCCAAAAACCAGTCTATTGAAACGGAATAAACCTTTATGAGTGTTTATGCATGTTAAATGTTTTGAGTCATCTAATATTAATTGATTATATGCTCTTGACAGATCAAGTTTAGAAAATTCTACACCTCCATGAAGCTTAGAAAAGAGATCCTCAATCCGCGGTAAAGGATAATTGTCCATATACAATACTTTGTTGAGGGTCACTGAGAAATCACCACAAATTCTGACATTACCATCTGGCCGTAACACTGGTACTATTGGAGTAGCAAAATCGGAGTGATCTATTTTCTCTAAAATTCCTAAACCTAAAAGTCGTTGTAATTCCATCTCAACTTTTGGTTTTAAAGCTAAAGGGACTGGCCTAGGTTTGAAAAATTTTAATTGTGAATCTGGTTTAATTTTTAATGTAATTTTAAATTTATTAAAAGCACCTAGTTCATCAGAAAATAATTTTGGATATTTTTTTAACATTTCTTCCCTTAAGCACCTGGATGTTATACTATTACAGTCCACTATGGAAGATAATTGTAAGTTAAAACTGCTAATAAAATCACGGCCTAAAAGAACTGGTTGTTTTAAATTGGTATAAATAATATATAATTTTATTATTTTTATTTGCCCTTCATATGAAATTTCTACATTTATATATCCCAATGGCTTCATTTTACTACCATTATAACAATTCAATTCAATATCACAGAATTGTAATGTATACTGCCTTGAAAATAAACGCTCATAGACATGGCTTGGTAAAATTGAGACAGCACTACCACTGTCTATTTCACAAAGGATATTCACGCTACCGATCAAAATATTCTGTTGCATCGGTGCACCATTAATACATTTAATATTAAAACAATCAGAATTACCGTTTATGATGTCGTCGTCAGCTTTTTCAATGAAATTATTCTTAATATTATTAAATTTACACATACGTTGCAAATGTCCTGTTCTATTACATTTACGGCAAATAAAATTTGCAAACCGACAATTGTCTTTAGTATGATTTTTGTAACCACACACAGCACAAAAGTTTTTCACATCAGTCGATACGTTTCGTTTCGAAGTCGACGCTCGGGTGTGTAGGGTGAACACCGCGCCCGCGCCAGCGTCGCGCAGCGCCCGGTCCTCAGCTGAACATGTTTCAATTCGCGAGTTCTGCAGTGCTAGCCTCGCACACCGAACACTCGTAGCTAGTTCCAAAGCTTTGTTAAATGTTAACTCGTTAATATTTTCTGAAAATAACTTTTCCTTTTCCTTAATATTTTCGAGTCCTAATACAAATCTATCTCGCAAAGCAGTGTCTAGTTCCGTTTTAAATTCACAATGTTGTGCTAGGCTTCGTACACGCGCTGCCCATTCTGTAAGTTCCTCGCCGGCTCGTTGTTCCGCCTTATAGAACAAATACCTTTCAGCAAAGGTACTTTTCTTTGAAATGAAATGTTCATCTAGCCTTTGTAATAGGGTTTTGAATTCGATGTTTTCCAAGTTCATAGGAAAAACCAAATCTCTAGCGACGCGATATGTTTCTTCTGTTAATGAAGTCAATAAAATAGCTCGTCGCTTAACCCCGGCTTTATCGTTATCGTCATTAATATCATTTGCCGTACAAAACTGTTTAAAACGGCTGATAAATATGCTCCATTCCTGTGTGCTGTGGTCGAAAGTTAATGTGCCGCCGAACATCATATTTGCACTAGTTGCCATTATAATTTCCTTTCACTACACTTTACTTTAATATAACAATGCGTAGATTACTGACTCGTCGCCAATTTGTAGTGTATTTATTAAATAAAACAATAGAATTTGCAAATCGCGTTTACTCACAGGCACTTGACAACTGACAACCAACAAAAACTTCTTTCCGCCTTTTTAACTAAACGACAGATACAACAATAAACATTCGTTTCTAAGTCTGGTCCTTGTGGGATTACCCACCGTGCCTCGGAGAGCACGTAAAACCGTTGGTCCCGGTTGTTATCAAAAACACCAGATAACGACCGTTACTCATAGTAGGTAATATTCTAGTCTAAATGGTTACTGGCTTGCCCTCTGGGTTGCGAAGGTTAGACGGCAATCGCTCTGCGTAAAAATCAGTAATCTGTCAAAACTTAGGCTAGAATAAAGCAGACCCTGGCTAAGTCCGGGAAAAAAAAATGCTAGGAAGAAGATATTAATCTGATCTTTACTATGATAAAATCAACAAATAAGAGTTAACCGTCGAAACATAATTGAATATAATATTATATTACTGACGAATTTATGCATGATTGCCTAACCGACGTAGACCTATAGAAATATTTCCCCTATTGAAGAAACCGATCAATACCAATCGTTTGTGATGACAACAAGGTTCTTTACATGTTCCTTTTATATTTTCCCTATCTGACTGTCACCTACATCTGACACCTACACGGTAAGTAGATGACGTCGAGATATTATTTTAATAATAGCAAACAAACGAGCACACTCTTACTACCTAAGTGATTACTAGAGATGTTATGAACTCCGTAACCGTAACCGACACTATCGGTTATCCGAAATAAAAAACTATCCGTAAACCGTAAACGAATCCGTTCTAAAAGTTTTGAATAATTTCCAATAAGGACAACGTTTAAATGAAACGTGTTATCGACAGGTTATCGTTAAAAATAACAACTTAGTATATCAATTATTATTAAATTATTATTGCCAAAAAATATACACATGTCAGTTGTAGGTATTTTATTTTTAAATTTCCAAAAACCTAAATATCCGTAAACGAAATATTCCGAAACTACCGGATCATCCGAAATAATTACATATCAGTAACCCTATCCGGATCCTAAATTTCATATCAATAACATCCCTAGTGATTACCAATACCCGTGAAAGTTTGCAACAGGGAAACCATAAACGCTTTGCCAGCTTAAAAAAATAAGGAATAATGGAGCCTAAGGGAAGTAAATATTTGGTTCCATTCGTCGTATAAAACACAGGCATATACTATATTTTAGATGTTTTTCTTTCTAGTTACATAAATAAATAAGAACGTAGCTAGTAGCGTAGTAGCTAAATTCGTCTACTAATACTCCAAAATCTAAATAGATAGAACTTAGAAATGTCGCATTTTTTAACTACTTATCTATATTAGCTATTTCACGCCGATATTTTATTATAAATAAAATACAAAATATTCGCCTCGAGTAAATCAAACCCGCAACCGGCACCAAAATCTCATTCCAACACAATACGCAAGTACGATTACCATAACTAATTAAATCAGATGTTGTACCAAAAATAATAAAACATATTTTAAACAATTCGATTAAACCGCCCTCGGACCTTATAATTATTGTTTACTTCTCCCGGGATCACTAATTTTGCTCGGGCAAAAGCATAAATTCAATTCGATATGAGGGTACCTCACATATAATCGTGAGGTTAATGTCGCGATTACCCGGACTGAGCAATCGGTAACACCTGGCCCCACAATAATGAACAACTTCGAACAATTTTAATCAATTTCTAATTTATACACCAGTTGCTCTACACGTAGATAAAATTGCAGTGATGTTTGACATGAAAGAGACGTTTTTTACCGCTACAAGCCTAATATTAGGAATTAAATTTAGCACGTAACGTTAATTTCATCAACAATTTCACATGTAGATAAAGTTTTTATAAAATATTGACTAATCAAAATATATTCATCTTTTGCGATTATAATTTTAAAAATTTCTAAAACTTTTATTATGCCACGGAATAACAATTTTATAATAAAATTCAAAGATAATGTTTTTAATACATTTACTCATGTAAGTATACCTACTTTTGTAAAAAAATATTTACTTACCTGAAATTACTGACTCAATCTGTTTTAGTATGTAAATTCACTTAATAATATTTTTTCCTAGCACAACAAACTTCGCGCGCATTCTCAGCTGTTTGGCGCCATTATGGTGAAAAAGGCAAAGCAACAATCTGTACAGCCAAGAAATATATATTCAATTTTTTATCTGATAAAAGTCCAATAAGATACTTTGATTGGTTTTATATTAGTTCTATCTAGTAATTTTATAAAAAGTAATGTCTGTGGATGACAACCTATCAAAGAAGACGTGTTTCTATAGGACTGTAAATTCCAAAAATATGATGACTATAAAAACATTATACCTACTTATGTAGAAAAAATATTGATGCTGACTTCTTTGTATTCCTTTTTTCTTTAAGATAATTTTTATTTTATTTTACGAAGCTTGTATTTTCTTATATATTTAATTATATTTGTCGTAATCAGAAACTAACTTGAATACTGTAGATATGTCCTCTAATGGAGAATACGCGAGTATTTTTCGTTTAATACCATATTAAAAAACCTGGATGAAAAATGTAGATTTCAAAAAGCTAATAACTGTATTATTAGAAACTTGACCTATATCAAAAGTAGTCTCATTTATTTATTATTATAATTAGGTATAAATAAAACAGTAGTAGTATTTTTACCTATAGATAAAATATCCCCGATAGTGATAAATTAAATTTTCTATAACCGCTTGCTACAAAATAATCAACTTTGAAACTGAATACCAAAAGCTAACTTTATTTTTTTATTATAATTTGGCGTAAATAGAAAGCAGTATACCTATCGATAAAAATATCCCCAATAGTGATAAATGAAATTGTCGATAACCGCTTATTACAAAATAATCAGCTTCGTAACTCAATACTTGTACCTTAAATTCCTCTGGACCCGCCGAACAGTCACCCGGCGAATACGCACCACCGAACGTAATTGAATTTCAATCCAATACCGTTCATACCAGCCGGTGTAACCTCAAATTTTACAGTCTTTATTAAAAATAAGTACAAATAAGTACAATTTTTAAGATAACAGTGCCGTTTTAGGTTACAGTTTATGTTATTAAAGTTAAATTATTAAAGTTAAGTTATTAAAAAAAGTAACTTTCTTGCTCGACCTTATCTCACGGTTACCTCATGAAAACAATCAATATTTTTTTTCTTTTGGAAATTCGAAATGTAACAAATGATTAGGAATTAAATTTTCCTTTATTAGTTTCATGTCAAAACACTAAATTATTTTTATAACAAAATAATTGCGTTTTTTCATATCAAAACAGTATTGTGTAGTTTTATGATGACCTTTTAATTTAGGTAAACAAAATAATATTTATTTCCTTTAAATAATAAACACTAAGATTTATAAAGAGAAGTGGAAGGCTCGAAAGGTCTCAACGAAAAGGCTTAACGACGACTTAGCTGACAGATAGTTTATTTATTAAAATCTTGAGTATCCGCTTTGACGTCTTTAAATATTTTTGTACTTATTTAAATCTGATTTAGTACTTTTAATTTTAAGTGAAGATTTAGTTAAAGTTTATAATATAAATAATGTTACACCTATGTCCTTATATTATAAAAAATATTAAATTAAATTAAATAATAATGAAGGCATGATGACGCAGTAGTCGTTACAACTTACTGACTAAAATGCCAACAGTTGCCGGTTCAATCACTGGTTTACCATTATTGGCGATACGGATGATTTTGCTGTCTTAATGTAGGACCGTTACACGTGAAACATTTTTATAATTATAAAAGATAAGAAATAACTTATGTTTAATTGTTTGTATTAGTAAATACAAGATTTTTCCGCGCACAGTTCACTTTACTTTTTATTCTACATCTCCAAATATAAGAATTTAATACGACCGCAACCTAAAGAAAGTAATGGGACGAAAAATTGCAATTAAAAAGCAAAAGAGCTAATTCCTACGATATTTTAAATTATCCGCCAAGTATTTGCAGCCCGAGGATTACCCGCCCAAGGAAGCCGGAATGCTCCAAAATCCTACGATGAATAATTAAAATCAGTCCAGACTGAAACCGGAATTTTCAAATGCTTAGCCAAGATATCTTAGTCTCCTTTTTATTTATTAATATACATTTTTTTTTTATTTTTCCGTTACATTCACAATTTTAATTGTACAAGACTGTTTAGATGGAGGCAGGCATTTCATAAAGTTTAATTAATAAGACAAAACATTTGTCATTGAAATTATCGCGATAATTTTTATATCAATGTAGCCAATGATTACCCGTCGCGCTTAAGTATAAGATATTTATATTTTAAGCAAATATTAATTTATTCAGCGTTAAATCTTAATTAATAACATGATTTTATTCTTAAAGAGACATTACGAAAACGTATAGTCGTGCTAAATCATGTTCCTCTTCATATAATTAAGGTCATACATCATTATAAAGTGACACTAAAAAGTATAAGTTGAACCTCTAATTGTGATCAGGACTAGAATAATAAATAGATTGACCAAAAATTACTGAAAATGTTCATTTCATTACTCTCAATAGGGAAATGATTTTAATTTAAAAGTTTAACTCGTTTACTCTCGAGGGTGCTCGTCTAGCTTCTCAGACTTTATAAATGGCTGTACTGATGCGAATATTTTATAGGATTTGTGAACTAAACAAGAGTAAGCAAGCCGCTGCATTTACACAGGCATGGGATTTATTTCACCGTTTTATAACTACGAACAATAATCAAGACTTCCAAGCTTGTCAGCTTGATGGTGACATCTCTTTTATTACTTTTTAACCATTCTTGCTCTTTGTGTATTGTTGTATTTTTAATTCTTTCTATTGTTGTCTTATTGTTAATAGTAACAGTCCCTTGCCGTCGTCAGTAGCGCCTGACGACTGCTCTATTTTTTAAACACTTTGCTTATTTTTTATATTTTTTATTTTTAACTCTGTTTAGATTATTTTTGAAAAAATTATAATATTTTTTTTATTTTCGTACACCAAAACGCAAAAGTTTGTAACAATGGTAAGTGTTTGTTACTCTTTGACGCAAAAGCTACTACTAAGAAATTTTGGTGAAACTAAAAGATTATATATTTAGCTTAGATGTATAAAATCAGAGCAGAGAATATAATAAATAATATTAATTAAAAAATAATATCTAAAGTACACAAATAGCAAACGTAAACGTTAATTTTATTTTATTTTAAGTATTTTTTTGTTTTAAAGCAGCGTCTTCAGCAGAGTTCGGAATTTTACTATATAAAATATGGATAATAATATATAAAATAAACATTATAATGTATTGAAATATTATATTGGAAATCTATCAATTCAAGTCACATTGTTTCATTTTGATAATCCATAAGATGATTTATTGCTCAAATTGAGTAAACGCCGTAATACGGCTTCTACTGAAATATCATAACTTTCTCTGAAATTTATACCTGTTAGTTAGTCGTCCAAAATAAACCCAACTCAAACTGGGAATCCTTAGATCGATGAGAATAATCTAACAATATGTAATAGATATACATATAATTTATTTATTAACAACTAATTATTTATCAATATGTTCGAAACATACCTACTAGTCTTAAAAATTAAGGGGTTGGAAGAAAATGTAAATTTTGATGTGAATTTTATTTAGGGCTGTACGTCGAAGGGAAATAATCTTACACCAATGAAAACAAAATGAAATGATATCTCTGAAAGTCTATACTTTTGCGTACGTTTTGGATGTATAGCGTATATTTTGATAATTTTTATTTTCAGCAGTTTTAGACTTGTCATGCAGAAATTTTTCTTTTTAAAGATTTGGCTATTTTTAGAACGGTCTATGAAGTTAGATAGTTTTTTTTTATATGTCGGACTCTTGTAAGATGTAAACCCTTGTAGAAAATTTAACTCTCGTTAATTTGACGACAAATACATCTCGATACAATGATTTTAGAGTAGGTAGAGTTATCCTTGATCAAAGCAAAAAAAAAAATATTTTACCTTTGATAATAATCGATTCTTTAACTCCAACCAATTGAATATACATATCGCACCCCCGGTGTGACACTATCCCTTTTACAAAAAATTCAAAAATGAGTTAAGTATGTAATAATTATCCTAGAGAACCCCTTTACTTGGTGCCATTAAATAAAATTTATTAAACTATTTGTTCTTGTGTTATTTTTAAATCAGTGTGACAACACATATAATTTTAAATTTTCTTAAGATCCACAACGTCACTTCTGAGAGGGGTTTAAGTTTTAAATAATTGTAAAGTATATTTTTAATAATATTTATTGATAATTATCATAAATTAAAGTTAAAAGTTGATGTTTTAGTATAAGCAACTCATCTCGCCTATAACTCCTAACGTCATTGCTTTGTAACGTGTCAAAGTTTTAAATGCTTCTCCTGAAAAACTACTATTTTGCATAAGTGACAGTGTCGCACCGGGGGTGCGATATATCAATTACGACTGAACATTACATTAACGAAATAATAGAACAATGCAATTACCGGATAGCAGCGGCACGCCATTATTTTTTTAGCACTTATTTGAATAAACTAAAACCTCAGGGTACGTGACGTGTAAATTTGTAGAATAAATTAGCATTTAACATTTAATTCATAGCACTGATAGATCATGCATGGACGTCATGCTTTAACCATATAGAATGGCACTTTTCGCGCATATCGTACCTATGTCATTTCATAAAATAATAGCGGTATTTTGTAGTAAATACCATGTCAATCAACAAATATATTTTTTTAACAATAGTTCGTGATACTTAAAAACTCAAAATCTTGCTGAAATAAAAAGTTGAGATCGGAATTTAAAATTACAGACCTACTGTAAAAATCGAAACAGAAAAAACCAAACATGATAAAGAATGTTTTTAAACAAAGAGAAACTAGGAAAAGTAAGGATTCTAATCCGCAAAGAAGCCTAAAAACTAAACTCGACAGACATGGGACGTAGACATAGTACCTATTTCTATCACCCATCGCGGCCTCTGACGGCACGACGCCATCGACATTTTGCAGACACACTATGATAATGTTATTTTAATACCAGATTACAAGATTGTGCGAGACTTATCTGTTATCACAATTTGAAGAATTTTACAAGTTTTTCATTTTTCCTCATGGTTTTATTTTTGTACAATTATAATCTTAATGTATCCTATAATAATCCGTCATTTAAAAATATCATTCAAATGATTATTTTTGGTCCCTATCAAAATAAGACCTCGTTTTTCTAAAAAAAAATGTCGAAATCTGCGTCATTGGTATTATTTAGAAATAAAAAAGTTGTACATCATGAGAAAGGCAATTTGTAAAACTTTCTCGTTGTCAACGACATTATAATGTGTAAAATCAATGTGTTTGATTTTTTTCGAAATAATTTAATAAAAAAGTGATTTGTTTCCAATATGGATATATTTGTAGAACAACAAAAAAAAAGTAATATTTGACATAAAATCAATACGGTGAAGATCTCACGGTAAGGTTAGACCGTAAATAAAGAAATACGAAGAATTCTTAAAGGCTACAAGGACATGACTCAAATACAGTGCCCTCAAAAATTTGGTTGAAATTATTGAATGTTAGCAATGATCTCACAGTATGCAAAAATTGAAATTGAATTGAAACTAAATTAATGAACTGTTAACTATTTACATAGTTGAATGATTTCCGAATCAGGAAAAAACCCGTTGAAGACATCGGCTATGACAGCCGACAGGTTGAAGTGCTTCCTGAAGCTATATTCCTATAGTTTATAGCTCTAATCGAAAATGAGGCTTTGATTGACGTCCGTTTGATGATCAGATAAATTGAAGCTAGACTTGGGTTCTCTAAAAATTCCATCCATCACCCAATCCATGATCACCTTTATGTGAAAAAAGCCAGGGCAAGAAAGATTTCAAAACTTCTTTCAGCTGTTGCAAAGACAGAAAAATATGTGCTATTCTTCCGAGTTTTGGGTCATTACAGAGGAAAACTAAGGAATGAAATCGAGTGGCTAGTAGTAGTGGTTGAGAATGATTCTTTTACACTGATCCACAGAGGAAACACGAATCAATAGAATGGCGTTATAAGGGTGAAAAGCTACCTAGAAAAGCAAAGGTGCAAAAATCCGCCAATATGACCATATGCACAATGTTTAAAGAATAACGTGGTATTTTGATGGTGTATAAAAATGCAATACACTCATAAGCGGAGAATATTATACTTTATTAATTCTTAAATTACGAGATTTAATAAAAGAGAAGAGCAGAGGAATGATGGCTTAAAGTTTCTTGTTCCTTCACGACAACGTCTGCGTTCTCACCGCTGTTGTTATCAAGGCTACAATTTGTCAATGCGGGTCCACAGAACTGGCAATTCGACAATATAGTCAAAATATGACCCCATTCGATTATTATTTGTTTAGATATTTAAAGCAGATCTTAAGGGGAGAAAAATTTTTAAGCGACAAAGTGATGCAGATGAAAATTTTTAGTCATTTCTAAGACAAATATTCTGCTTATTTTTTAGAAAGGTATAGAAATGTTGATTAAAAGATCTAACAAGTTAAAGAGTATAACAGGATAGTCTATTAAAATTAAATGTGGTTTCAT
>DVRM01000098.1:0-13198 GCA_018232405.1 Junonia genoveva | reverse complement strand
GGAGGTATATTCCCAGAACTTCGAATTCTCAGGATACATCGACCAGGTCGAGCAGGACCTATGAAGCTCTCAGAGGCATAGATCCCCGCCTAGACAGGCGAATACCCTTTTCAATGTTTCAGCATTAAATGACCACAATTCTGAATGCTTACATACTTGATTTGACACTTGAGAATGGTGAGAGGAAGATGGGAGCAGCTATGATGCAGGATTTGCTACCCGAAGACTTAAACATACCCGATAACCTTTACCATTATCTAAAATCGATTGGCAACACCACAACCGTTGGTGGAGAAGAGATCCAGTTCAATCTGCCCGATGCCGCCGTCCCCCAACCCCAAGCGGATGGTGTTCCAGCAGGATCTTTTGGACCAGTGAACCCCCAGAACCACAATCTTTACGAATGTTATATTTCTCCACTCGTTACTAAGAGTTTATCACTTTTGAAAGAACATTGAATAAAGCAGAAAATAATGACACACTTCTACAAACGCGGTCCAGCAAGGTCAAGCATGAACCGCGTTTGTATATATAGCATACAGATACGTCATAATTTTCTTGCAAACAAAATAAAAGTTCTTACTTCATAAAAAGCCCGAAAGCCTTGGAACAGTATCAAATGAACATGGCGAAAGGTATCATCAAGATATATTACACATAGACAAGTGTTATTAAACTATGAACGGAATAATTAATGCTGTGAAGAAGAGTATCGAACAAGCATGATTCGTTTGTTCAACGACTATGGAAATGCTTCTAAATTTGGCTGCAGTATTCTACTCCAGCGGAAAAAAGTATTACAACAATGTGTCAATTTCTACCGATATACTTTAAGCTCTTGTAAGAGCCACTTTGTATTTATATATTTGTAATATCAAAAATAATAATCAATAAAGAAAATATTATATCACTAACACGCCTTGGGAAGCGATAATACATCGCAAAGAGATCGTTCAGAAAAGTGTAAAACAAGATCGACCTAAAACGTCTCAGAAATCCTGTGCGTAACAATTGGACATTACATGCAAGTTTAAAATCGTCTAAACAAGCACATTCTTCAGTAGTTCAAAATGTTCAAAAATGTTTTGCGGACAAGCATTCCGAAGTACATCAGGCAGTCGTAAAACGTTAAATGGATAAAAATCCAGATAAGGCCAAAACACCTTATACTAAAAAAAACAGATAAGGACGAAAGATCGTCGAGTTTGTTGAAAAACGTCGCAAAGAAAACGTTCAGAAAAGTGTAAACAAGGTAACAACGACTTCAAACTTCTAAGTAATCCTGCATGTAACAACTGGATGCTCCTTGCAAGATTTATAAGTTTGAAATCGTCTAAACAAGCGCATCCTGAAATAGTTCAAAATGTTAAAAAATGTTTTACAGACAAGCATCCCGAAGTGCGTCAAGCAGCTGTAAAACGTAATAAGGATAAAAACCTAAATATCCATAAGGCCGTCACACCTTACACTGAAAAAATCTAGATACAGATAAAAAATCATCAAAATTGTACTTCGCAAAGAAAAAATGAAAATGATACAGTTAACAAACACAAACCAAATTGGAAAGCAGAATAGGCTAGATTGTATATAATAATAATATTCTAAAATAGGCTCTTGAGTACTTTAGATCGTGTTTACAGCAAAATTACAACGAAAAACATTTTTTACCTACTTGTACTTTGTTTTTATTAAATTCTCTACTTAATAGTGAGCTCGAGGAGATTTGATGGCAATATTTGATTAGATTGTATCATGCAGTTGTTACACGTACGATTTGTCAGACGTTTGAAATATTCCTAACAAGCGTATCCTTGAGTAACAGGGCCATAACACCTTATACTGAAAAAAAAAACAGATACTATTCAGAAAGCCTTAGCTTTTCTTGACAGAAGCTCCCCAATATTTAGTTAAAGACAGGCTTACGTTGGACTTTCCAGGGTTAAAAATCTTAGACTGTCATCTTATTAATTTAGATCCTAATGAAATGAAGGCACAAGATAGCTCTGTTGTACAGTACAACTGCTCGGACATGTTACTCCGACATGATAAAATTATTTATAAATAAATACCTGTGTTTAAGATATCCTATTCGTTAATTGCCATTTAGTACGGGAAATGTGCTTACACTTAACACCCATTTATATGTTGATATAACGTCATGTAATGGTTGCTGATTGCAAGCATATTGCCCATTTTGGACTACGCAAGAGAAGTTGAACAAGAGTTGAAATTGATTTGAGCGATAAAACAAATTATCTTTTTGTCGTTCAAGTCAATAACCATGGCATAAGTGTATCATAATATGAAACTGGGCTTTAATATCACATTCATGTTTTTTATGGGATACATCTTACAAAAATAACAATTAAGCCTAAAGATATTTAGAAATTTAAAGAAGTATTCCTGTCCCAAAATTCTAGTAAATTCTTACAATCTTTCAGTTATGTAGATATCAATAGCGTAGCGGGGCCGGCAAAATTTTACATTAAATAATAAGAATAGTTGAACCATTTCATGTTTTTATCAAAAAATACCAATTCTGACCGATTTAAAAGACTACGATGTTTTTCTTTACTTACGGTGTGACGAAATCAAAATGACTTTATTGCCATTTTGGGAAATAATGTTTGCCAACATATAAAAAAGCCTAAGTATTATTTAATTATACAGCACTCCAGGCCTATCTCATACAGATCAAAGTCAGGTATTAAGATACGTAGTAATTGAAAATCAGGAAGTAAAAGTGAAAGAATTTTTTAAAGATTTTATTGAAAGTAAAGTAAAAACTGCTTAAGGAAATTCAACGATGATTTTGAACAAGCTTCAAAGCTGATGGCCTAGATATAACCAACTGTAGGGGCCTATCATATGATAATGTTGCGGTTATGGCATTCATGAGCTCAGAGAAGAATTAAAGTAATAAACCCTAAAGTTGAAATCTTCCTTTGCTCAAATCATTCATTAACCCTAGTTTGTTTACACGCTGCCTCAGTTGAGGTGTCGGTACCTTTTTCGTCACTTTAGAAGGTTGTTATTTATTTATGATGAAAAGATCAAGGGGTATAGGATATATGACCCAGATAAAAAATGTATACCTATCTATGAGTATGATGTTGTGATCATGGAAAGGCCAAGAAGTACAGAAACTGTAACTTCTCCTGTAGAAACCACAGATTCAGTGGGAGAATTACAAAAGTAATCTACAGTTAAGGCAGAAACTTCTTGTGGCGTATTTCATTTTTATATACATTCTTCATAATTAACATTTTTACTAAGGCTATCTACATAGCCTTTGGTAGACTTTGTAATGAAAATAACATAGAAAAATTTTCAATATTCAAGTCAAATCTGGTCACGAAATTACATACCTATAGAAGACCTGCACTCCTAAAGATATCTTAAAAATAATACCATTCAAGAGGACTTTGTGACATTTTGTGATGTCTTCTCGAAATTAAAAAAAAAAAAGATGTTTTGAATAACAGTGAACCGAAGCTTACTGATGTTGCTTTGGCGGATATTGTTACTGATCTTTGCATTAAATTTGGCTTTGATTTATAAAACTGCGTTGGAATTGGTACAGATACTTGCACCGAACTGAAGATAAGTGAAATAAACAAAGTTTATTGTGTAACAATAATATCTGTTTAATATTTAAGGAGGTTTTAATATGGTCGGTGACAAAAATACTGGCACATTACACACGACACGTCAAATATTTAAAATTTTATTATGTCTATTGTTTTCGATCGGGGTTTGGGAAAAATATGTCAATATTATGTGAAAATAAAATATGATAAACGTTGACGCCGTTGTTACTATGCTTATATAATACGTAAAATAAATAAAATAATTAATAATTTTATTTACATATACTACATTTCATACATATTTTTACTTTACATAAAATATACACACTCAACCTCTTTTCAAGAATTAAAAATAATAAAGAAAAAGAAGATGTCAAAAATGGAACCGCCTTATGTCAAGAAGAAGAAAATCTACGCAATAATAGACTCGAAGACGCGCCGCTAAAAGGTATCTTTAAATAAATAAATAAAACCCAAAATAATAAATAAAACATAATAAATATTATTAGTGACCTGTCTAAATATAATCCGTCATTTAAAACCTGTCATTAAAAACGCGTGTGATATCGTGTTTTGTGTGTGGACTGGTGACCTGCTGAAGAATTGAGGTCAGTGATTTTCAATCTTTTTACTCCAATAAATATAAAGATATTCTATGTAGCGGAGCAGGCTATAAATATTAATACAATAAGCGGTGCGGTGTGAAATATATATGAAAACAAATTAAAGAAAAGAATATATAGACTACGGGGGGGGGGGGGGGTTTAAGTTTAGGGTTGTCATATAAGTAGTAGATAGTATTATTCAGCGGTCACACGTAACGGCTCTATACAACTGATGTGCAGCAATAATAATAAAATTACACTCTTTTAATATCGAACAACATCCTCAATAACTCTCTAGGTCCTCATCCTCAATTAGCAAATGTCACTAGCGCATCAGCCAACCATGAAAAAGATGAAAAAACAATTTTGATCCACGATCACCGACGGCTACGACCGCGCCTGGTAAAATAAAATTTTTTTAATGGCTCCGGAATTCACAGGAAAAATATATCGCTCAATAGTGAAAGATATCAAATCAAATATTTATTTTGTTATAATCCACAAAAACAGTATAAATCTGTCAGTGAGAGACGACTCTCAACAGAATGTTGTAGAGGCAACATCTTCTAAGGATGCTCCGGTGTCGGAGTGAAACGTACGTAGTGTGTCTGTGTGTACATCATACCAGACAGATTTATATTGTTTTCGCGGATTATAGCAAAAGAAATATTTGATTTGTTATCATGGAATTCCGCAAAGTAACGCCTGATTCAATTAAATAAATGAAAGGTATGTCAATTCTTTAAGTTGTACAAAATACCTTTATGACGATTTTTTTCAATTGATGACAAACAAACCATTAACACAAATAAAATATGAAATCAAACGACTATACCAAAGATATATAGTCTTAAAAAAGTAAATTCCAATAAAACGCTGAAGACCACGCCAGTTTTCATTACTTATTCCGTGACAAATTCAAAACGAAATTATGCCATTTTGGGAAATAATGTTCGCCAACATGTCACGGGAAAATTAAAAAAAGAAGGCTAAGTATTATTCGATTATATTCGACGGCATACCAACCCTATCCCATAAATATCTAATAATTGAAAATCAGAAAATAAAAACGGTAGAGTCATATGTTTTCATTGAAACTAAAGACAAAACAAGCTTCAAGCAAATGGTCTAGATATAAGCAACTGTAGGGGCCAATCATACGATAATGCTGCGGTTCTGGCTGGAAACCATTCATGAGTTTAGATAATAATTAAAGAAATAAACTCCGAAGTTGTAATCTTCCCTTTCTCAAATCATTCATTAAACCAAGTTTGTTTACATGCTGCTTCAGTTGAGGTTTCGGCACCTTTTTCGGTACCTGATAGCAGCTACATGTAAATGTTAAAAAAAAAAACGTGGTGAAGTGATAGAGGTAATGCTGTAAATATGACATGACATCATTATAAAGGCCTTATAGTCACTTTGAAAGCAGTAACATTACCAGTAATGCAATTATTTATCTTTATGTTTTTAGCCTTTGTAAACAGCGCTATATGAAGTGAATGATGCACAAAGATATTTACAAACAAAGAGGCTTCGTGACATAAGATGGTGCGCTCAGAAAGTAAAAGATTTACATATGGTATTGACCAATGGCGGATTATTCTTAAATCGAAGTAGGCATATCTGTGCTTACAATGCAGATCTAACATTATCGGTCGTGTTGATAAATAGTTCGATACCTACTCGGAAATTAAAAAAGAAGATGTGTTGAATAACAGTGAACCGGAGCTTACTGATGTTGCTTTGGTGCATATTGTTACTGATCTCTGCATTAAATTTGGCTTGCATTTATCGAACTGCGTTGGAATTGGTACAGATAGTTGCACCCTTATGGCATCTGAGGTTAAAGGAGCTGTGAGTGAAATAAACAAAGTTATTAGCCATAACTTAAGAAACACTTGTTATGAAAGTATCAAAATAATGTGCTGTCATCTAGTAGAAAATATGTCTAACATTAAATATGAAAATATTTTAGTATTGCTACGAAAAAACACTGAAAAGTAGATTTTTTAACAAAAATTTCGTTAAGTACGATTGTTAAAAGACTTTAGATTCGCGTTCATTGTGTAGTGAAAACTGTTTGGACATTTGTGAAATGAAACAGTACTTTATTTTGAATTATAATGGCGGCCAACTACCTAGTAAATGTTCTTAAATTACGCGAATGGTTAAATTACAGCGAATGGTACTTCGCGGCAGAGAATTTCTTAATCATTGAAGGCATGAAACAGTGTGTAAAGCCCAAAGAGGGAGTGATAGTAGGAGCTGCAGATGACGAAAGAACACGTACAAAATTGAATATGCCAATCGAGTCATCTTTATACGTGCATGTGATGTGTAAAATGTAAAAACAGCGCGAGAACTACGGGAAAAACTATAAAAGTTATTTGATGACTATAGGTTTTCACGAAGAATAAATTTGTTAGGAAATATTATTTCGATAAGATCAGAAAACTGCAGTTCAATGACATCTTATCTTTTATCTTACGTGACGCAAATTACTGATATACCTCATAAATTAAGTGGCACCGGTTTTGAAATTAACGATAAATGGGTCGGCTGTCTCCTTTTAGCCGGTCTACCTGAAAAATACATACCATAGAACATTATGCAATTTGTGTCACAACGGACGCCATCAAAACCAAAACTTTTGAACATGGCGGAACCGGAACTGGATAGCAGCGATAATCGTGAAGTTGGAGATTTAGCGAGTTCGCAGAAATGGCAAAATAAGAAACAAAATAAAACTATCTGTGGTAAAGATGACGGAGCGACGGTCAAGTCACATGTCAAATGTTATAAATGTAAACAACCTGGACATTACCGGAATCAGTGTCCGAATGATCATCACACCAACGAAAAAAAATGTGAGAAAACACACGAATGCATTTAGCTGCTAAAAGGGTTTTAAAATATTTAAAAATTTAAGGCATTTGGGTTTAACATAAACAAAAAAAGGTAATACAAAATTTGAGGGATTTGCTGATGCCGATTGGGGTAATAATATTGTTGACAGAAAGTCAACACTATTATTACCCCAGTCGTACTCTATCTGGTGGTATTATCTCATCTAGGAAACAAACTACAGTAACTCTGATGAGCACTGAGGCCGAGTTCATGAGTATCACTGAAGTATGTACAGAAGTATTGTATTTAAGAACTTTCTTAATTTTTCTTTGTTTTTGATTCTTAATTCTTGAAATAACAGGAGGACAATATACATATTGTAAACATGTTTAATGATAACCAAGGTGCTTTAAAATTAACTTCATAACCGCACTAAACACATTGATGTAAGTAATCATTTTTGCCTAGACTGTATTAAAGATAAAATAAAATTGCAGTACTTAGAGACAGTCAAAATGCCTGCAGATTTATTTACTAAAAGTTTGTAAAATGTGACATTATAGTTTTTTTTTATATGTATTGGGCATTAGAAGTACTAAATAGATTTACTTTTGTTTATAATTTATTGTAATAGGCATTAGAATATTTTTATTATTTTATTTGACAAGGGGGAATGTTATGAACGTATCAAAATAAATATAATGTGCTGCCATCTAGTAGGAAATATGTGTAACATTTAATATGAAAATTTTATTTTAACAGTCAACTTGAAATACCTAAATTCAGAACTTTAAATTACGGACACAACACTATGTATATTATGTTTTCATGGAGTTAAACTTTATAATGATTTGGCAAAACTACATTAAGGAATGTAAATATTTAAAATGCTTTTAAAAATAAATTTAAAACATTACTTAAAACATTTTAGATAATATTAAACAGTAGGTACTAGCTGTAATTATATGTACGAAATATCAATGTTTTGCGTACAAAACTATGTAAATCTCATGTAAGTGAAGCAATGTCCTTATGAGAATAAAGATCTTTAGCCACAAGTTGCTATGCCCGAAAATTCCCGTGGAACAGTCACATCCTCAATAACTCTCTGGGAAAGTTAGCAAATGTCAGTAGCTGCAGAAACGCATCAGTAACGATGAAAAAGTTATTGGCGTTTGCTAACTCTTTAGCCAAGAAAAGCAAAATTTTTAAAGAAATTTTAGACAGTAACACTGGGAAGTTTGTATGAGACTCGGTGGGTGGAACGCCATGACGGTTACTTACAATTTCAAGGTGACTCGTCAGTAAATATGTGACGCCCTTTTAAAAATTTCAACTTGGCGAAACAATAAATCTGCATCATTTGCCAACTTAACGTACCTTAAGCAGTTCAAATTTTATAATCGCATCTATTTGGTTAAGCAATTTACTAGGTAAAAATTAAAAATTATATATCTTTATTTATAACTGTTTCGCTGAGTCGTCTTTTACAAAAATCACCCTTGGATTTAAGGGAGCATCAGATGCACTTAATGATACGATGAGCGTTTTGCTGCATAGACAGAAAAATGCCGAAAAAAACTCAGAACGTCAGAATTTACGAGATAAATAAGGAAACAACGAGGATCGACTTTCAGAAGAAGATTTAAACTTATTTGGATTAGGCATTTCCATACCAAAATTCGAACATACAGAAGAATATCTTCTTACTGAAGGAGAGTATCAGAATACCATTTTAATGTTTTTGAGTGCCGGGTGCACTGTCGTTACAGAGTATACAGCTGTGGATTTCGAAGTGGCGACGGGAGCTCAAAAATAATGCTGACACAAAATTGCCTTAATGTGCTGTGTCTACAATTGAATTTTGTGACGAGGATACTTATCCAAATATAAAGATTGTGTTAAATTTTAGCTACACTTCCGATAAGTAGTGCAACAGCAGAAAGATCCTCAAGAAGAAGACTCAAAAGTTGACTAAGAGCAAATATGTCAGAAGAGAGGTTGACGTTATTATTACAGATGTTTTTTTTAACGTTACAATTTTATTATTCAAACTATTTTTAAATTTATATTATTTTTATACAATTATTATTTTTATATAATAGACAAACAACAATTACAAACAAACTCTTAACACAAATAAAATATGAAATCAAACAATTATGCCAAAAGACATTCAGCCTTATTACCATTCCTGTCCCTAAAGTCCAAATAAAATTTTTATTGAAAGTACATATTCAATAGAATGGATCATGACATTTTAATTACTTATTCCGCGACGAATTAAAAACGAATTTATTGCCATTTTGGGATTTATTGTTGGCTAACATATCATCGGGAAAATATAAAAGGAAGTAAAAGTGGTGGAATCTTTTAATGATTTCATTGAAACTAAAGACAAAACTGCTCAAGGAATTTTAACGATGATTTTGAACAAGCTTCAACCTGATGGCCTAGATAACTGTAGAGACCAATCATATGATAATGCTGCGGTTATGGCTGCAAACCATTCATGAGTTCGGAAAGAATTAAAGAAATAAACAAAGTAAAGTTCTTAATTCTTCCCTTGCTCAAATCAATCATTAAACCTAGTTTCTTTACACGCTGCCTTAGTTGAGGTGAGTTCGGTAACATATTTCGGCACTATAGAACGTTGTTATTTATTTATTCCCATATCTGTACATAGCTGTGCAGTTCTGATAGCAGCTACTTATAAATATTTAAATAAACGTGGTAAAGTGCTAGAGGTGATGCTGTAAATATGACATGGCATCATTATAAAGGCCTTATCTTCACTTTGAAAGCAGTAGCTTTACTAGTAATAATGCAATCATTTTTTTTTCTTTTTTTTGGGCTTTTGGCAATCTGTGCTACATGAAGTGAACGACACACAAAGATATTTACAAAGAGACTTCTTGATATAAGAATGTGCCCTCAGAAAGTAAATGCTTTACATATGGTATTGACCAGTGGCGGATTAACCTTAAGGCGAAGTAGACATGCACCTAGGGGCGCAAGTGAAAAAAGGCGCGCGGGCGGAATTTAAAGATGAAGAAAAAATAATAGCATAAAATTAAGAACCTCAATATGTAAGCATCTTACTTACGTATGTGAGCTTACAATGCAGATCTAACATTATCGGTCATGTTGATAATATGCTCGACGGTAAATTTTTAGAAGAGATAACTCTTTGGCGTAAAGTCTCAAAACGAGCGGTTCCCACTGTAAAGTCCTTAGGCGTATTCGCGTGGTTTACCTTTTGGAAGACATGACGAATTCAAAACGAATTTATTGCAATTTTAGGAAATAATGATCGCCAACATATCATCGGACGAATAAAGTATTATTATTCTATTATATTCGACTGCACTGTAGACCTTTCCCATAAAGATCAAACAAGTCAAGTGTTAAGATACGCAGTAAATGAAAATCAGGAAGTATATGGTACGCTGTAAGTGGTAGAACCTTTTAAGGATTGATTAAAAACTAAAGACAAAACTGCTCGAGGAATTTCGAAGATGATTTTGAACAAGCTTCAAGCTACTAGTCTAATAAGAAACTGTAGAGGCCAAGAATATGATAATGCTGCAGTTATGACTGGAAAGCATTTAGGAGTTTAGCAAAGGATTTAAGAAATAAACCCTAAAATTGAATTCCGTTGATTAAATAATTCGTTAAACCTAGTTTGTTTACACGCTTATTACATATGCTGCCTATGAGGGAATCGCTGACGCTGCGCGCCGCCGGATGGCGCCGCTATGACGCACGACCCCAATCAGCGTTTTAATATTTTAAATATTGAAAATTAATTAGTAAAGAATTCAATCAATAGATGATACTAGAATCGATCACTATTGTTCCTTAGAATAAGTTTGATTGTAATTTTTATATTTTAATTAAATATTATTAAAAAAGTATTTGGTTTTTTTTTAAGTCCTCCGGCTGTCGTAAATGTGATTAGTACATAACTTTATGAATACAAAAGATGCTTCAGTGACTTACTTGATAATTTGACTGGGCATGGACACTCTTGCTGACGCTACATTACGCACTTGACCACTTCTCACACTGAAAACATTTACGTACAAAGTTTAATACAATATATTACATACAATTAAAATTATTTGGAAAAGTATAAAAAAATATGTCATGTAAAGATAATTACGAGCTTTTACATCGCTTTAGTTTCATTTAAAAATTTATAATAGTTTGGTAGAAAACTGAAGTTGAAGTTTGGGGTTCCAGCCTCCATTTCTCGAAAACAAGTTAGAGGTTTGAAAATTGGTCAAAAATTATTTTAAATTAAGAGCAATATAATAAAGGCACCATGGTCAAAAAAGAAGCCAGTGCAAATTTCCTATGGAAATACGGCCAGACCCTTTGACCATATGGGTCAAAACTCACCACCACTCTATGGCATGCTCGATACTCTTGAAATGCGTGGGTCGGCTGCGTAAGAAACTCTGCATACTTGCTAGTGCTTCCATTGCTGTGCCTGAAATTAAAAAAAATTAATAGCTGTACCTTTTTCTACGTTAAATTAGAACTTTGATTTACACACAACTTCAAGGGCCCGTAGACCTAAGTATATGGTTTACAACTTGATATCCCTTAGCGTTTCTGAGATAAAAGGTCTTTACAGACGGACGACAAAATATCGTAAAGGGTTCCAATTTTTCCTTTTGAGGTAGCTTAAAAACGCATTATTATTTTAAACACTCAGTTTTTCCAGTATTTTATCCAGATTAAAAGAAACTTAATAATTGTTCTACCAGCACAGGAATGTTTTTGGATTCCAAACTATAATGTGCACTTTTTGCATAATATTATGTTTAAATAAAAAAGACACATGAGGTAGTCATTACTCATGTGTTCATGTCATCCATATTCACTGATATAGAGCAAGAAACGGGTTTGATTCCTTTTAATGATTATAATTACCATAAACTAAGTATTTCATCCCCAACTTCTACCGTATGACTGAGTAGTATTATTGAGGGCATCCCTATATACAGCTAACATTGTTATCATGTGTCATTACCTTCCACGACGTCAATGACAGCCACGCCCTGCACGTAGGGCTCCAGCGAGGGCAGGTGAGCCGCTCGCACCGCTATGGCGCCCCCCATCGAGTGGCCGAGCAGTATTATTGGAGGCATCTCCTCGCCATATAACTTGTGGAGGACTTGTTCTACATCTCTGTAATGTTTCAATTTTGTTTTTACAGAAAATGGTATAAACGATCACAGCATACAAACTGCATAACAGCATGAAATATTTATTTGTTTTATAATGTTTCAGGTAATTATTTTTAATCAGTAAATGGTACAAATATTACTGGATATATTCTGACAACTACAACTTGTGTACTATTTTCTTGAGTTTCATTAAATTTATGAACAATCTCTGAACTGATTTTGAAATTTTTGTGACATAGAGTTGAAGACATTAGTATATGTGATTTTCTAATTTTCTATAAATAAAAATTGTATATTATAGTGTAAATAAATTTAAAAAAGTAAGACATTCAATTTAAATTTTAGTTTTAAGGTACAACAGATTCTAAAATTAAAGCTAAACTATTTCTTTTCTCATAGCACACAACTACCCGCAATCACATTAATAAAATTAATCATCTTTTACAAACAACAATAAATATATAATAATAATTTTGACTCACTTGACTAAAGTCTCTATACTGAGATCATCAGGGTCCTTAGCCTTGCTCTCCCCGTGTCCTCGCACGTCTAAAGCCACCACTTGACAGAATATCATGTTGGTTATTTCTTCCTGAAATTATTTAGACATATTAGTAACATCATTTATACATAAATAACTTTCGCCCATGTAAAGGACAGTTATTGTTTAGACTGAATTATAAAACTTTAATATGATCTGAACTAGGCACATTACACTGTGCAAAACAAAAAATTAGGTATCTACCAATCAGAATCCAGATAACTTAAATGGACCTGCGCTAATTCTAATATGGCTCGTGTTTAGACATTTCGAGTTGGTTGAATTTATCTATACCTATATAATATGAAGGGTACACGCAAAGTACAGAGAATGTCCAAAAAAGTAAATCCTGAGAAAAATGCAATTGAAAGTTCAAAATTGATATAATTTTTATGAGGATTGTAAACTTAAAAC
>DVRM01000097.1:0-13200 GCA_018232405.1 Junonia genoveva | reverse complement strand
TAATTTTTCTTATGAAAACTCGGTATTTTTCAAAATTTTACAAAAACCTGAATGAACTCAAAAATGGTGTAACTTTTGTATAAGGCAATTTGCGTTTATTTTGTTCCTCAGTTTCCATTCTATCATCCGGTTCAAGGTTGACATCGACCCACCAAAGACCCTGTATATCATTGATATTGCAAAAGGCGCATATAGTCGCGTTTTTTTACAAATATCACAGTGTTTATTAGTTTTATTCCTGCACTTTTGGAAAGGACACTGTCGCCTTTTTCTATTGTGTTCTTTTTCAGGCTCTGATTGCGAGGTAGATTTTTTCAGGGGTTCATGACTTAGTTCTTGGCTATCTCACTTTCCAAATCAAGAACAAAAACTTTATTTTACTGAATTTTGCTCGACTGCTAAATCTGGAATGATGTTAAAGATGCGAATATTTCTGCAAACATGACGTATTTCAAAACATTTTGAAGTTTTTTTTTACATACGGAAGTTGAGGCCACATTGATGTTCCCGTAATTGTGTTGTCTAAAAACGAGATAAATTTTCGGCTAAGCCGTATCCCGCATACGAAATGAGGCGCTGGATTATTATTTGCGTAGCTGACATCCTAATTAACGTGACTTTAGTGTTTTTTCATCCCCATTTCAAATTAGGGACGCGATGAAATGGACGAACTGTTAGACGGTTCTTTTAGACGTACTTAGAATTACTAGATTCATCTTGTTCTTTTAAATTAATACTACTTTTTGCACGGTATTAATATAGTTGAAAAGAAAATAAGTTATATTTTGAGACATTCGCAAATTTCGCTTTATAGCGCTATACAATTATACCGTTTTTGACATCAAAAGGAAGAGCCGGACGAACTTTTAGCTGGGAAAGTCTTAAATTCGAAGCCGGACACTTAGTCTTATAATTCAGGTGAGGGAACTGTTTGAACAACTTTACTCTTGCATACATTTAAGTAAACACTTTAAAGTTTAAACAGTTTACTAATTGTTAGCTGTGTGCGAGTTGGGTAACTTG
Organism: Junonia genoveva; assembly: GCA_018232405.1. Lineage (NCBI taxonomy): Eukaryota > Metazoa > Arthropoda > Insecta > Lepidoptera > Nymphalidae > Junonia > Junonia genoveva. The sequence continues at coordinate 12,177 of DVRM01000097.1, read as the reverse complement.
TGTGTATTACGAAATGCTGATGAGTAAATATTTGAACAGAAGGCTATACATAACGTAAGAATCGAGACAGAATAGCAAATAAAAGTATGTACCTATATGGTATTTCTAACTAATTCCAGGAAAGCATACAATTTTGCAAGTGATAAAAAGGGTTGTGTTTAAAAAAATATGCTGATACCTGAAGGAAAACTTCTTAGGGAAGACATGTTGTATCGGACTAAACTCACACAGATAAATCTATCAACCTGTATTGGAGAAGCATGAAGTTTATACATATATCACATTTATTCTATCTTTAGGCATTTATTGACTTGCTACGTATTATATACGTATTAAATATTTTACGATATACACTTATACAGTTATCTTCTCCTGAGAAGCAGATCAAGCGATTTAGTAAGATGTTTAAGTGAGAAAATCAATACTTCATATTTAGAGAATTTAGCCAACATCTTCATAGAAGCACTTGTTGTTTCTAAAGGTATCCATAATAATTAAACATTGTAAACACTACTTATCATACGTAAGTATGTGTAAGTCTAGACGAAGGTAATTATTCAGAATTAACTCGCTACAACATTCTATTATACTTTATGCAAACAAATTGATACGCTGTTGAAATGCATCTAATTATTATAATAGCCTTAATTTTATAGATTTAATGAGCTTTAGGTACATAAATTTACAATCTTGGGGATGGCGAGACCATTCTTTGAGCTTCTGAGACGTGCTCCGCCGGCCACAACAGCAACGCACGGGAGAGGCAGCGGACGTGCTGCGAAAGCGATCCCGCGTTTTCCGTGCTGTGGCGGCTATCGCAGTGGTTTTTAGTGAGTACAATCTCACACAACCCGACATCCCTCCCAGGAGTCGAATATCTATGAAGATTTACCCTGCGTCAACAAAAAAAAGAGTTTACAATCTAGTATACCTGTATGCAAACTTATTTATGTTTCACCAAACTCACAAATACAAATAACACTAATATTATACCTACTTCATATGATTAAACACAGCCATGCAAACTTACGGATTCAATCACGTAACCGAATCCAGGTAGGTACAATGTTAACATAATACATGAATTTGAATTCAAACTTTACCTGGACTCGCTGCCAAGTTACTGGCTATTATAAAATATTCTATTCATTGTCTAGAAACTGGAGTTAGTATTTGAAACTAGGATAATGTTTTCTTCAAAATTTCGTCCGCCTAAATTGGTGACCCATTTATTGTATATTCTAAATTAAATCGAAGTTTATTGGAACCAATTACAAATTATATTGTGGTTATAAAATAACATTTTGTGCTCTTCTTGGGTTTTGTAGTCAATGTGAAATGTATAGGTACAGTTTCGCTATGACCATCCGTCCATTTGTCTGTTTATCTGTTCGCAGCTTAGTAAGGATTCTTAATACATGAAAGCTACCTCTATCCGTACCCACTTAAAAATTGCTCCCAAAATGTATAAAAAATCTCATTAGTAGTACATAAATAATTAATTTAAAGGAATATTATCAGAGCTAAGTAGATAATAGGTACCTACGTACTATTCGATCAGTAATTTATTTTGTTTGCAAACTCGAGTATTAAAATGTTGTTTCATAATTAATTAACGTTATAAATTACGGTGTTTACAGCAAAAACATGATTAATGAGTTATTATACTTGCTAATATTATATTTCCAAATAAAATATTTCCACTTCGCATTCCAAGGTACTTAGCTTAATATAGCTTACGTAGAGAATAAATTTAAAGAATTGAGCTGGAATCACGAAGGTAGCTATAAAATTTTATATAGGAATTCACATACATTGTGGGTAAAAGAGGCCACTAAGAATAATCGATGTGTCATGAAAAGCGAACTTTTCTTTCATTACTTTTCGTAGACTGCGGCAAAATGGGGCAATTTAAGTCCCAGATATTTCAAATTCTTATTTTCATTGTTAAAAATACACAGGGAAATTAGGCGATCTCGGTATTAAATGTATACTATTTTCGTTTGTATTGTGTTTTTCTTAACCTGTATTCTTTGTATTACTTCCAGTAACTTATTTACTTCCACTTTAAGCATTATATCATTGTTAAAGTATTTTGTGTTTTATATTGTCATTTCCCGTTTATTTATGGTATATTTTCTTGTATATTTCTTTACTTACATTATCAAGATCCTTATATGCACTTAAATCTTAAATCCTATACGACTAGCGATAAATGCGACAATAAAAATACTTGAACACGTTAAAGGGATTTTCGATTACGTCACGATCAATTTAACTCCGAACGCAATAAAATATCCATTAATTTCGAAGATGGCCATTTTCCATTTCACTGAGCTACGTTCCGATTTTTAGGGCGGTTCTATGCGTGATTTTTTTTGCATAATCATCAAATGTATAAGAAAGTAGGTATAAAGTTCAAAGGAAACCTGTAATTTTCACTAAGAGCCGTTGGATCAGTGAACAAAAACAATTGACAGAAAATTCAAATTTAAGTTAGTACGACTATATTTTATTATTTTCATATTAGTAAGTTATGATCATGTGTATTTGTGGATTTATAAACAGGAGTACCGTAGTGGCTTAAGCTTCGTACCCTTCTCTTTACCAGTGCACTACTAGGATAATAAGGTAATTCATAGAATATTATTTTATTAAAACGTTAATGTGTTAAAAGAAGTGGCACATAAAATATTTGTGGATATTGTAAATGTAGAATAATAAAATGTTTTGAATAATTGAATGCAATGATGACAGGCACGTACCAATAATCCTATATTGTATTCAACTCGATCGTTTTAAAATACATATTCGGATAGTAGATTAAGACAAATACATTTTATTACCTAAACGTCCTAAACCAACAAAAATAATATTAAATATAAGTATTATTTTTAAATGTGTTTTTTTTAAGTGAAATGATGGACAGTAATAATAATTACTTAATTTTTAAATTTTAAAATAAGATAATAGGAAAAGATGTAAATATTTTTCGAAGGTTTATCTGCGTGATACGCGCAGTTTTGCAGTACTTAGTTTACATAGTTTTATGAGATTAATGTTTAATAGCTTCAAATATGACTATAATAAATATATTATTTTTCCTATTATTGAACAGATTGGCAAAATATATAATAGTCAAGTGTTTGTCGGCAAAAAGAGTGAATTGCTTAAGTATATCCAAAACGCTTAATGAAACAAAAACAAAAAAAACATTTCGATAGATTTATTACAGGGTTGTAATGACAGAGATAAAAATATTAATTTCCTTAAGTAAAGTTAAACAAAATAGATTTTGTACAGCAACAATAAACAGATGAAATATAGCCGGAAACACTCAAGCAGAGTACTTTTGGAGAAAACTAATATCAGTGTTTGCCAAGCAGTTCGCTTTCCGTGGATTGGGGTGACGAACGAGGGTAGCACTATCAGAGCGGCAGAATTATATTGCAGACGATTAGTTATTAAAGTAAAAGGATTATTTTAAACAATGAATTTCAGGATAAAGTTTTTTTTAAATGTTTTTGGACCAGGCATAAAATAGAAATGTCTATTTCTCATCTCGCGTCATTCTCAAAAGTATTTGTATGTCATTTTATACATTTGATTATTTTTTTTAATTTAGCTTTATAAACATAACTATTTACAATAGGAACATGATTTGTAATTTTGTAATGAAATCAATGTTACAACAATATATTTGGAACATTTTTTAAGCGGAGTACTTTTGCAGAAAACTAATATCAGTGTTTGCCAAGCAGTTCGCTTTCCCGTGGATTGGGGTGACGACGAGGGTAGCACTATCAGAGCGGCAAAATTATATTGTTGACGATTAGTTATAGAAGGATTATTTTTAACAATTAATTTCAGGATATAGTAGTTACCAACATTTTTGGAGTCAGACTTAAAAATAGAAATTTCCCTATTTAGCCTACATAGCCTATTTCTAATCTCGCCTCATTTTCAAAAGTATTACATACAAATGTATGTCATTTTATACATAGGATTTTTTAAATTACTTACAATAAGGACAGGATAGGATATTTTTTTTTTAATTTTGAGAGAATTATTAAAAGTGTTATATGTCAACATTTAACAATATTTATAGTTTAGGTATAATACAGTTTAATTTTGTAAACTATTCTTCGATCATCGATATCGTAGAGGCGCCACTACGGCGTGCAAAGGATTAATTTTTTAATATGTCTAGTCTAAGAACGTAATACGTCTTCCCAGGATTCACACAATGGCGTCTCTTATCGAGACGTCGCAACGTTATTAAATAAACAGCACCAACCCTTGCCTATTACTATCTCAGGATAACAGCGCTCTCTTCAGTACATTATTGAAATCTACGCTTGTATGTCGTCAGGAATATATACGTACCGCATATATACGAATAATGCCGTGTACCAGATGCCATTTTGAATTCAATTTCAGTATATGTATGTGGGATGGAAATAATACGCTTTGTTGGGATTAATTTTTATTTTTCTTAAAGACACCTGCTTACTCTTTTTCTAAGCAGCAAGCTATTAAACTTTTTTTTACCGCCATACTAATTTTTAACAACCCAACACATTCGTTTGAATGTTTAACGTTCCATTATTTTGTATATGTATCCCTTAATTAAATTAAATTTAAAACCTACATATACGAAATTTTATTGAAGTAAAATCCTTTAAGTTTAACTAAGGATAACAATCAGGATCATTTTGTGAAAGTTTTTGAAATAATATTGTGCAAGGTATTCGTTGCTCAAAGCGAAGTGAGAGTTTGAATAAAGTTTCTCTTGAAAAAAAAATTCTTTTCTTCCAGCGTTACGTTTAATGCCTTTATAGAATTGATACTACAAAGATATTTTTCAACTTATAAAAATAAGGAAGAGTTTTCTAAAGTGGATTCAGAACGTTTCAATCTCGGTTTATTTAAACTAAAGGTAGCATTGAACTGATAGGCATGCCTCAATAGTGGCAAATGAGGCGCGCTCGCCTGCAGTCTTAAGGAAATTTCTTTAAAGAAGCTTTAATTCATCGTCTTTAGAAAATGCACGCGGATTTACTTTTAATGAGTTTCGAGGGTTCAAGTTGGGGTTTACTTTGTAAATGAATGGTAAAGTTAGTCCGCTGCCCTGCTCTGAAATCATCGCATTTTATAATATCGCCTTTATTTTAGAACGAAACTGTTGCTCTAAATAAGAAACCTGCGTCGTTAAAATGTTCTTAGCGATAAAAATAAAATTATTTTTATAATTACAACATTTTTTTTTAATTTGTGTAAATTAAATGCTTTTAATTTTCGTCCGCTTTTCCTATAATGAAAAACATATTACAGTTATCATCATGACATCATAAATTGATATTTTTTAGGTTATTAAATTTATTTATTTATTTGTTATTAACTTAAAACATACTGTATTGCACACTTCATAGATTATACATACATATTATACATTTCATAGACAGCCTTCACTTTTACAAAGAGAAATCTATATTGATATTTTACATCGTGTAAAAATACCTATAATAATAATGTTTTCTTTTTAATTTACTCTTTATGGGTTCCTATCAAGTTCCCATAAACAAAGATTTCCAAAAATGTAGCCGTGATAAAATCTACCATAAGCGTTCACCGTTGCCAGGATATTTTTTAAGTTTGTCCGGACAATTTAAGATTGACAGGAGTCATCACGTTTGACGTGTGAGAACGTAGGAGCAGAATTTGCTCATAAATCTTCTATTAGGGTGGGTTTATATGTCTATAAAATTTTAGGGAGTTATTTAATCAATTCTGAAATAATTTTTATACTTTTATTCGTGTAATTTGTTTTATACTATATTTAATTTGTAAAATCCCAACAAATTAATCTTTAGTAACAACGACTTGGAAATGTGTTTAGAGCTACCTTATATTACGATTTATAACCTAATTAAGAACCAATAAAGTGGAATGTAGAAATGGTACATTTAACAGGTGATCGAAGGTTGTAAACAAAAGTAGATTAAATTAAATTATAGTATAGACTAAACAAGATACATAAAAATAGATCATGTATCAACAAATCATTCCTTCTCATTAAAATAATTATCAATGTTGGTACATTTTTGTAGCTAATTGTGAAATGGAAGTGAAACAGTAAAACATCTCACAAAACTTTATAGGGGTATAAAATATCCCCATGTAACACAAAGTTCGGCAACTAGGGTTAAGTGTTGACGTTTACGTCAATTGAGTCGACCCCGTGATGGATGAAATGCTTGTAATGGGGTTCAGTTCAACCTTTTAAATTGCCAATATAACAGCCGAATTTTATACGCGCCTTTTTTAAATATATACGTAAAATATGTAGCGGTGATATGTGTGTCGTATACGCACATAAATATTTTGCAGCACTTGACTTTTTAAGAGTACCCATAGGTAACTTATATTTAGTTTATAGTGGGTAGATTCTATGAAACATATTTACTTTTGCAAACTATTTAAATGTATACTGCTGTATGTTAGATACATAGATCTTTTTGAGGTTTCATAGCACATTTAATATTTATAGGTGTAGCTAGTTTTATGTTAATATTATGTGAAAAGTTTTATAGTTATTTTTACACAAAAAGTAAAAAAATATAATATTTTGTTCAGATGCAATGTTACATTTTATACCTCTCATTTCCAAAGCATTTTCAGTTTTACATTGCTTATTTTTGTGAAACGGACATCTAAGTTCGGTTCAATTTTAAAAAACAAAACGAAATATGAAATGAAAGAAAGAACGCTACGATTTTGTCTACGTGTGACAGAATATACTGACGCAGACTAAAAGCAATGTCCTATCGAGGTAGCATACAAGGAATGGGAGTCATTCTTATTCCTCAGACGTCCCTAACCTAACGTCGGCAAGCTAATATTGGTAGTGAACGTTGACTCTAACCCCTCAAAAACCTCCCCTCCTATTTGGGCGTCTGGTACTAACTGCACTTCGCGTGTCCCGAGATGATTCCTTTAAAGAAATAGGAAAAAGTTTTAAACCGGATGAGAGCGGTATATACGGCGAGAGTATTTTTTTCTTTTAGAAAAACTTAGTAACGAACAGTTCCCCATTAGTGGCTACCCAACCGTGTGCGTTACGAGGAAAAAGTTAGCGGCTAATGTTAAAGTTTCTGAAGAGCTTCATATAGAATTTCCGTGGACCCGTCACAGGCTATCATGGTATGGAAGATTGCTTTTCTTTGTCAACATTATATTGAGTATTTTCTGCGTTAACTCGAAAATTTTTCTTAACTTATAATATGTAATTTACAACATTAGTTACGCAAGTAAATGGTGTCATTCTTTCTAAACACTTGTAAATAGTATTTATATTTAATTAAAATATATTATCTTTTAGTGTGCCCTCAGTTTTAAGTACACAACCATAACCTTTGTTTAAAACTACTTAAATAATACTAAACTTTCTTTGTTTCTGAAGTAAAACAGATTCTTAAAACTTCAACATTTACAAAGTTGTAAAAATGTTACAGGAGCAGACTACTTACAGAAGCAGTTTTAAGAATATTAGGTATATTAAATACCTGTCTCTTGTTAATACTAAGTCTATCTCCATATGATATTAATGAAAAAAGTTACGAGCAGTAAAGATAATCCCGACTTACTTGTATTTTGGACTTGGAATTTGATTGCGACTACAGTAACTCCATCAGCAACTTCGAAAACGTCCCCAACGGTCTTTATTTATCTCTAAGCTATATTACTCGAACATATAAAAACAAGACCAATATTTTGTTAGTTCATATTTTATTTCTAGCACGTACGAGTTTCAGAAACGTGCGGGATAAGGTTTTAAATTTGAAAACTAGCTATTATTTTCATTTTCCCAGAATATCACCTGCATACTGCCAGGACTTTATAATTTTAAGAGACATCTTCTGCATTAATGGATTCATATCTATGGATTTAGATATTCTTCTTAATAATTAAAAGAAAGTTCTAAAGAGTAACGTTTCAAATGGTTTGAAGACAGTTTACTCGTACTACGCCTTTCTATGTACGACGCAGCTTCATAAACGCTTCACACTCTACGGCCTTTCAATAGTAAAGATCATTGGATCTTGTGCCGGGAGTCCGGAATATACACAACACAAACACAAACACCCAGACCACGACAGATATCCTCATATATGACTAATACAGATGTCTGTCATGAGCGGGGATCGAACCCGCGACCGTTAGCGCTTCAGTCTGTTGAAGTGACAACTGCGCCAACACTGTCGTCGTTATGTATAGAAGTTTAAAGGAATTTGTCGTGTTTCAATTTATCAACATTTTGTTAAAATTAAGTAAGAACATTTTAGTACTTAATTTTAACAAAGTTATTATTAATTGTATCGTGGTATGTATTAATAATAAACTTTTTTTAATATCTTAAATTAATATGAAACGATTGATCTATAAATTAGCTATCGGCTACTCGTTTAAAAAATAAAATAACAATATATTTCAGCTTTGTAAAAAGCTTTGTTAAAATAATATCCGCTTCTTAAAATAATCCCCGTCCGATGGCCTTTCAGGTTTAATTAATAAAAACATATTTATTTTTTTAGGAAAAACCTTTTATATAATAAAAAATACAAAGTGAATAGATACGAACGATCCAAATCGCTAACAATCATAAAATAAAAGTTAATATCCTGAGTTAAATCGATTTTATACGAAGTTTATCTGAATCCATGTTGAGTAAATCGAAATTGCTCTTGCCGGATGTAATTGCTTTCCTCTAACCGATCCAATTATTTTTCTCAGCCCTGAAAAGATTTACCTCAATACGGGCAAAGTTTCCATTTTCATCGGCAAGCGATATTCTAAGGACGACTAAATGGGCCGTTCCCGGATTGAGTTTGGAGTGCTGTTTCCTAATAGCTATACATACTGTTGCTGAAATTTAATTTTAATGGTTATTGTCGTATGAATGTGTCTAATACTGGTATTTTTTTATGGATTTGGGTTTATGATCTACATTAATATATCAACGTGTGTTTGTTTCTATTGTGCTAATAGTTCACTACATAAAAAAAAACAATGAATACTTCACACTCAATGGCCTCCCAGTAAGATCATTGGATCTCGAGTCGGGAGTCCAGAACATACACAACACAAACACAAACACCCAGACCACGACAGATATCCATACGGCTAATACAGATGTCTGTCACGAGTCGATCGAACCTGCGACCGTTAGCGTTTTCAGTCAGATACCACTGCACCATCACTGTCGTCAAATATTTACTTTTGATAATAATTATTTTAATACATAATGAGGCATTAATAAACCTTTGTTCTTGGATCGTAAGTGCCCTTGAACTGTCGATACCACTGCAGAATGCTTTGTTGGAATGCCGGCTGAACGCTCTATTTTATTAGAAACGCCTGCTGCATAATAATGACGGTTTTAGTTTTATCACTAGGTAGTTTGAAAAATATCGTCACCCAGGTAGACTGAACAAAAAACTTAAAAAAAATATTTAATAAAATGTGTACCTATTTAACAATAATGAACGTATCGAATCTTCTATTCAATTTTCAGAAAGACTATGAAGAATATTATTCGTGAGAAAGAATTTATATTAAAAATGTAAAGAGATAAAGTTTAAACTGTTTGAACTACAGCTTGAGTATGAGGAAATCCACCATTGTTATACAATTCGATCATTAGGAATGTCGCCAAGGATGCGCTCCAGTTGTCGGCGCTTGTTAGAACATACAGCGAACGACTGAGGACTTGTGTGTGATGAAAATGCTTTAAAATGGGTTTTTCTTAGAAAAATGTCGGGTTATTTATGTTTTTGATATGTTTAAAAATGTTATTATATAATAAAAGAAGAAGATATTGGTACCTTCATAGTGATGAGTTGATGACATTGTTTTCTTGTTTCAAGTACATATGCCATACTGGTGCTGGTTAAACAGTAAAAAATGAATCTAAAAACAGAAATAAAAAAGTATTGAAATAATACTTTTTTCATTTTTTACTTATTAAAGTCTACTAATTAAAGTCCCTCTCTTTATAAGTATAGTTCGTATTTTTATTTGTAAAATACATAGTTTAATGAAAATAAACAAATTATAACTGATAGGCAGTAGATACCTAGTAAAGTTTAAGGATTATGAAAGAGAATTTACTATATCCCAAATATATAGGATAACATTTTTTTCTAAATCGGATTTTACGTTACAATAACATGTTTATGGCAAACACCAATGACCTCACGTTTACTTATATTTATTTTATCGAATATATTTATTTTTCTAGACAACACAAAATAATACGCAGTAATATGTAACCGAGAAGGTGTTCCGTTGTTATTTCGAAATAGTCTGAGCTGAAATGAAAAATGTGTTCGGACGTAATGTTACGTTATGTACATAGTGAATGAAATGCAAGGAACTTGGGAAATAAAGGGGCGGTAGAGCGCTTTGCCGAGACAAAGTTGGGGCTTATTGCAAATTCCTACGTTCACCTTGCGTGGCTGTTAAGCTCCGGTAGTATGCAATATTTTAATGTTTCCAAAACCTCTGAAGGTGGCATTACGTTCAGCGATTCTAATTGAGTTATTTTAAGGTTACTTGAACAAAATAATAAATTATTTAGTAGCTGTGGTGATGTAGTTATTATGAGTGATATACTTTATTTCACTTAAAATTAAAACAGTGTGTGCTTTTAGTGGAAATACATTCCATGTATATCAGTCGTTGTTAGTGTATTCATTGAAAGTTTTTTATCGATCTATAAATCTAATAATAAAATGTGTATTTTGATTATCATTTACAGAAAATTGCTCTATTTTACAGAAAATTTGTGCAAAATTGCTCTTTAAAAAATGTTTTTGATAGCTAGAAAGCGTCATTAAAACGCAGTATATTTATCTAAAATTCGCGTATAAAAAACCACAATATATAAAACATATTCATATGAAGCACGGAATTTTTACAATCAGAAAAAGCAGTCCCCCGCGGCATATTGCGGTACAGAGTTTTCATTAAACAGAGCAACGTTTGTGGCCAAAAAAATTCCTATGCCCTCAGGCGTCTCGCATAAAAGGAATGTCACTGCGAAATTAGTTCATAAAATAAATTCTCCCCTAACCTAAGTTACCCTTTCTAATGTACTCAAGGACCCATTTTTCTTTTAGGATTACATTAATTTTCTTAGCTTTTATATTATATTTTATAAACTTTTAATGATAATAAATTGAGGTGAAATTGTTCTAATTTTCTTTTGTCCTAATTAACTCTCTTAAATAAAGGGTTTAAGACAGGCACAAGGTCTGTGTCTCCTTTAATTCTGTATTTAGCACTACTGAAATTCTAAGAGACTTTGCTGTAATATTCAGAAATTATGTTTGTTGTGGTAAAATAATGAATACTTCTGAAATTGAAAATTTTAATTACAGTAACATTGATTATCAAAAAAGGTTTATGAAACTGACTGTTATATTAGAATAATATTATGTCTGCTTCTCATTATTTATAAAAAATAATGGATATTTTAGTTAAATAATTCTTATATGGATTTAAATAAAGCACGGCCCAAATTTTCAAAAAGGGCCAAGAGATACACGTGATCATGTTAGATGAAAAGCGTTACTAATGAAGAAGTTTCACTTTTGCTCGGAGCATACACGAACTTTTCATAACATTGAGTTAAGGCACACTTGGAACATGTGGCTTGCATTAATGGGAAAACTTCCTGAAAAGAGATGTCGTGGCTCATGGTCATAGAAAAACTGCTATCTACTTGCCTGGCTTTAAGTATGTTCACATTTCACGCCCTAATTTGCCTTTGAAACGACGAGAAGAAAAGTAATAGATATTTAATGAGATAAAGAACAATTGGGTTATTAAATTCGGTGTTTTTTTTAATTAGATTTTTTATAGCATTGCTAGATACAGTTTTGTAACAGAAAGTATTAAGAATGAGTACAAAAGCACGATCACGTTACATAGATCATTCGTGCTAAAACGTGTACAAAATTTTCCGTTAATTTCGATACGATTTATTACACTTCGACACGTTTTTATTAGGATTCAATAAACGCCACGTGGCATCAACGCCAACAGAGTTAAGGCCGCATTAACGTTCGAATAACAGAGGACACTTACGAAAATTGCTTACACAGAAAACTAATA
>DVRM01000096.1:10000-13203 GCA_018232405.1 Junonia genoveva | reverse complement strand
GCTCCATCCTCCCTGAGCGCGCGGGTTTAGCGCGCGCCTTCACTTTCGTTGCGCCTTTCAGTTTCATGTATAAAAATCTCAATGACTCGCACACATGCTAGACTCCTTGGTCCGTGTTTCAAGACGGGTCCTGCGAGTGCCCGAAAATGAATCATCGCAGACGGATACGCGCACAGTCCGAGACAGCACGGCTGCGACGACAGCAGCGCCGCGTCGACGTCCGCGCTCGGGCAGGACATCGACTTGATACGGCGTTCGCTTGCGTCGGGCCGGACGCGCGCAAGGCGCGTGCGCGATTCGTATTATAAGTACGATTTTGTACTACCGTCCGACGGCCGGTCGGCCACCGTCACGGTCCAATTGCCGTGCGCGAACACGACTACTGGACTCCCGGACGGCGCTTAGACCGACATCGAACGGGTCGCGATGTATTACTGAGAGAGAAGTGCACGCCGTCGACGGACGTCGACGGACGCGACCCGTGCCGCACTACCCGCACCCGCGAGGGGAGGAATGCGACATCGAGGCGCGCGCCCGTACGCCGTCGAATGACGATGAATCTCTCCGTTCGTTCATTCGAGTTTCGCAGGTTTACCCCTGAACGGTTTCACGTACTCTTGAACTCTCTCTTCAAAGTTCTTTTCAACTTTCCCTCACGGTACTTGTTCGCTATCGGTCTCGCGGTAATATTTAGCCTTAGATGGAGTTTACCACCCACTTAGGGCTGCACTCTCAAGCAACCCGACTCTGAGGAGAGTACCTCTCGCCGTCTCGCTCCGTCGCTACGGGCCTGGCACCCTCTACGGGAAAACGGCCCCGTTCAAGACGAACTTGGACAGGAGTGGCGACGACGAGAAAGCGATACCTCCCGAACACCACATCTCCCGCGATCGTTACAACCGCGGGATTCAGTGCTGGGCTGTTTCCTGTTCGCTCGCCGCTACTAAGGAAATCCTGGTTAGTTTCTTTTCCTCCGCTTACTAATATGCTTAAATTCGGCGGGTGATCCTCCCTGATCTGAGGCCAACGATAAAAAAAACGAGGCAGACGCGATATCCGTCGACGCGACGGCGCCGATTACGCCGAGACGAGTCACCCCGTTCCGGCGTCGGCGTCGACGCGCTCTTCGGACGTCGAGTCCGCCTACTGTATATGTTTTTCGTATGCGCGTCTGCGATGTCACCGTACGTCGTACGTGCGTATCGCCGTCGTATGTTTCCGTGTCTGCACGTAGCGCGTAGACGCGCGCATTTGACCGTCGCATCGCGAACACCACCCGCGGACGCACGTAGAGCGCCTCGCGTCTCCGTTGTCCCTCATATCATCGATGTGAACGAAAGGACGGAGACGGAACGCTCTCGTCGTCGCGGGAGGCTCGCTGCGACGTACGCACGTAACGCGTGCAGACACACGACGGTGTCCGCGCGACGAGTACATACATACGTAAACGCATGAGCATATCGGAATGTCATATTTGAACGGACCGCTAGTCGCAGGCGTTGCCGCGAGAGACCAGCGGACACCGTCATATGTACACGACACTCACGCCACGGACACGCCGGAGCGCGCCGCGTGTCGTGCCGTGCACAGTGTGGTATATGTTTTTATACAGCCGGCCCTCAGACAGGAGTGGTCCTGGATGTTTCTCCACGGACCGCAATGTGCGTTCGAAATGTCGATGTTCAAATGTGTCCTGCAGTTCACACTATGACGCGCAGTTAACTGCGTTCTTCATCGACCCGCGAGCCAAGTGATCCACCGTCCAGGGTAATGGTTTCTCTTTCGGTCGTACGATGAACGGGACATGATACAGAGGTCGTCATCGTCGTACTCGAGAGAGGTTATCGTTTAGAATGATTCGATAATTACGGCCGGGCGCACCGCATCGTTGCGCGCGACGATATGGTTTAACGTCACGACGGCGACTCGCGCCGCCGCGTGACGTGATATTTTATGATATAAATAAAATATCATAATCGAAGATACGATACGGAGCGACGATCTCTATAGGAACCGAGCGAAATCGCATGACGCGGCTCGAGAAGCGGAACCAACCGTTCTAGCGCGCGCCAGCGGACCGAGTCGCAACGGCGATCGTGTTCGATTTACACGTATCCTCGAAAACGAAACTTCCTCTGACGTTGCGGACAAGCTCCGTAGCCCGGCGACCCCACCAACGGAGCGGCCGGAGAGACGGCTATTCTGCGAGTCCGCGTCTTCGGACGTCTCGTTACCGCATATCTTATTATAGAGAGACTCGCGGCGCGGATTCTCACCGGTCTACGTCTCTCTGTATCGAGAACTCCTCTTTCGAGTCGTTCGCGTTCGAGTTGTGTGTGTGTCTATTAGCGTTCGTTTCTACAGCAACACTACGGAGAGCGTCGTGAGAGAACTTACGTTAATGATCCTTCCGCAGGTTCCCCTACGGAAACCTTGTTACGACTTTTACTTCCTCTAAATGATCAAGTTTGGTCAACTTCCCAGCAACGCCGACGGCCGTGAAGCCACCGCGTGTCGGTCCGAAGACCTCACTAAATCATTCAATCGGTAGTAGCGACGGGCGGTGTGTACAAAGGGCAGGGACGTAATCAACGCGAGCTTATGACTCGCGCTTACTAGGAATTCCTCGTTTATGGGGGATAATTGCAAACCCCAATCCCCAGCACGAAGGAGTTTCAACGGGTTGCCCGGGCCTCTAGGCCAGGGAGAACATGCTGATTCCTTCAGTGTAGCGCGCGTGCGGCCCAGGACATCTAAGGGCATCACAGACCTGTTATTGCTCAATCTCGTGCGGCTCGAAGCCGCCGGTCCCTCTAAGAAGAATTTTAATACGCCGCCAGTGAGTTGCTCGACCGAAGCCGGGCACACCTAAATGACGACGCCTATTTAGCAGGCTAGAGTCTCGTTCGTTACCGGAATTAACCAGACAAATCGCTCCACCAACTAAGAACGGCCATGCACCACCACCCACCGAATCAAGAAAGAGCTGTTAATCTGTCAATCCTTCCGGTGTCCGGGCCTGGTGAGATTTCCCGTGTTGAGTCAAATTAAGCCGCAGGCTCCACTCCTGGTGGTGCCCTTCCGTCAATTCCTTTAAGTTTCAGCTTTGCAACCATACTCCCCCCGGAGTCCAAAATCTTTGGTTTCCCGGAAGCTGCCCGCCGAGCCATTGTAGTAACGTCGGCGGATCGCTAGATGACATA
>DVRM01000096.1:0-5000 GCA_018232405.1 Junonia genoveva | reverse complement strand
GTCCTGTAGGCCTTCGTGAGCAGGATTAGTGCCGGTCGCTGCGTACGCAGCAGTGTTCGTTTGACCACGAAGTTGGACGAGCGTCGATACCATACTTCCGCAGCGTACGTAATGGTCGCCACGTACGTACCTAAGTACAGCACGCGGAGAGCCCGGTACTTAACGCCCCATCTGGTGGCGGAAATTCGCGACATTTTGCCGAAGCAATTAGAGGCATTAACACCCGAAACAGACGCATGCGGCATGTAGGACCTAGCCTCGTCCAGAGTGACACCGAGCAAAACGGCCTGAGACACACTCTTGATCGGCGACCCCCCCATCCGGACAGTGGGCGATCTGGCGAATTTACCTTTGAAGGTCATGGTGGAGGACTTCGCGGGTGAGAACCCCAGGCGGTTCCGGGATCCCCACTCGGATATTTCCCTCAACACCGTATCGGCCTTTCGCTCAATGTCCGAACGAGACGACGCCTCAATCAATACCGTGATGTCGTCGGCGTATGCGATCAAATGCACTCCTTCGGGTCTCGGCAGCAGCAACAGGTCATTGAGGAGGACGTTCCACAACGTAGGCCCCAGCACTGATCCCTGTGGACATCCCATGGTGCTAGTCTTTGAGCGGACCAGGTCGCCCACGTAAAAATTGACCGTACGACCTGTGAAGTAACTGACCAAGATGCGGTAAAGGTTCGGCGGGGCTCCGCCTTGCTTCACCTTGAGTAAAATCATTGGCCACCACGCGTTATCGAAAGCGCCAGAGATGTCCAGAAAGATCAGCTGTACGTACGGAGCCGAACTGGACGCAACTATATCGTTAAGTCGGCACAGTGCCGTAGATGTTGAACGACCGCGAGTAAAGCCATGTTGGGCATCCGAAATGTTACGGTACAGGCAGGGGGCGCAAGAGACTATAACGCGTTCCAACACTTTTCCTAAGATAGGAAGAAGCGTAATTGGTCTATACGCTTTGGGGTCACTTAGAGGCTTACCGTTGCCCTTTGGCAGTACGATTAGCCGACCAGACTTCCAGATATCTGGGAAAGTACCCTCCTCGATGCATTTTCGGTACATAAGGCACATCTCGTCTGACGAGGCCTTCCACGCCCACTTGACAATGACGGCCGAGACCCCGTCCACACCAGGAGCCGTGTTAGGCAGCGCCCGAACAATGCGTTCGATCGTCGCCCTGTCAGGTGCCGCCATATCGCGACCAGATGGCGCGAAGGCGGCCCCGACACGGACAGCCTGATGGTAGGCGGTGTCACGGGACGGCTCGTCGTCTGGGTGCAGCGTCCGCAGGAGGCACGACATGGTGTCCCCAGTCGACTCCGTGAACCCATCAAGAAGCTTGGTGCCGTTCAAGACATTCGACGGTGGTCGTAAACGGCCACAAGCCCCCCGATAAGCCAGGCCCCAAGGGTCATCGTTACCTGACTCGGCGACGCGACGGTGGTATTCCAACTCAGCCTGCTTCATGGCGAGCTTGTAGTTCCGGCGAAGAGCTCGAAGCTCATCATGAAGCCGCTCTTCGATCGGTCCTCCAACACGTCGTGACTGCTGCCAGTCACGCCGAGCTCGGTTTATTTTGGGACGGAACGAGTCTAGCTCTGGGGTCCACCATTCGTAACTCCCATCCTTGCTCCTACCGCAACGACCCAGGGTCTCCCGGGCCGTTTGCAGCAGGATGTCCGTGTATCGTTCGCTGTACTTGTTGGCGGGTAGGCTAGGATGAATCCGGTCCATTCGAGAGTGCAGTTTGGAGCAAAAGTTGTCCCAATTGACTCCACGCGTCCGGAACGGCGGCGGTAAGGGATCCGATGTTACCTCATTGGCGTCCAAATCCAACCTTCCGAAAAACGATCTGTAGGTGATGAGCTGGTGGTCGCTAAGGCTGGCGCCCTCGTGAACTATCCAGTCGCACACATGAACTCCACGGGTTGAGATGGTCAGGTCGACGTTAGACTTCCCGTTTGGCCCATTGAAGGTCGGCGGTTGTCCCGAAGCGTTGTGCAGTAGTAGATCCTTGGCGAGGATGAAGCCTTCCATCTGGTTCCTTCTATACTCCGCATCCGGTCCTCTCCCAGTATACTGTCTCCTATCGCAGTGCCACATAGGCGAGTGAGCGTTACTGTCAACTCCTATAAGGACTGGTTTCCCTGCAAGGCGTTGCAGAACACTCTCTAGATGAGCTATGTGACGACCGATGTCATGACTGTACTGGAAGTATGCTGACACGACGTGTAGACTGATTCCTCCGTGTGCGACGTGGACCACTGTGCAGTGTTCGTTGCTCAGGTTGTGAAGAAACGTAACTGCCATCGAGCGGTTGAGTACTAAGACGCCAGCCTTAGGGTTCTCGCCACACTGTAGGACTCCTGGCCGACTGTTGTACTGCTCTTGGACGAGTACTAGGTCGAGTCGGTGCGATCTCGCTATCACAGGAAGTTCTACGGTGGCAGCTTCCGAGCCTTGTAAATTGAGTTGCCCGAACGAAATGCTTGTCGCGCCCGTATCTGCTATCGATACATCGTCTTGGACGCTTCCTGCTGCTCGGCATGAATGCGAGCAGGGCAGTTGGCAGCTGCGGTAGCATGAGTTGCCGCATCTGGGCGCTTAAAGCGCTTGCAAGTGGCGCAACATTTGTTCTTAGCTGTGCACTCGACATGACGGTGCCCAGCCTCGCCGCACTTTCCGCAGACGACGTCCTTTGATCTGCAGTACTTCTCCGGGTGCCCATATTGTTGGCACTTTGTGCAGCACGTTGAACGGACGTGGTCGCAGACCTCCGCTTCGTCCCAACCAATGTAGACGCTACCGAGGCCAACCAGTTTATCGCGGACCGCGTGGGAACACTCGAGGATTACTAGGAACCTCTGCCCCAACTTTTTGGCGACGCCGAATTTGCATTCGTCCCTGAATCGGGACATTGGCCAGTCGGCATCGTCAGCCAAGTTGATGCGGTGAAGCTCCGATATCACCTGCTCTCCAGTAAGCTCCGCTCTGAGGTATCGCAGCGCCACCCTCGGTGACCGCGCCTTGGGTACGACGGCCCGAAGACCTGGCGGCACATTGTCCCGTAGTTTCTTGGCGGACTCCTCAGAGGCCGTCCTGACGACGACCCCCGAGTTGCCCACCCTGCGGACCTGCGTGACCTTGATGCCAACCTCTGCCGGTCTCACGGCCGACTGCAGCACCTTTTTGGTTTCATCGGAGGTCTTGATCTCACTACCCGTCTCCGGGTAGAAGACCACCGTGGGCCCCTGCTGCTGGACAGGCATGGGTGGTTGGCCCTTCGGCAACTTAAGTGCCGACGCGTAGGTGTTGCTCTCGGCCGGCAACTGGGCGGCAGGGGCGGGCACAGAGGGCGGAGCCTGCTTTAGAAATTCGACCTCCTTAGTGGCGCACTGCAGCTTCGTCGCCGTGAGCTCGTGCTCCGCATCTGCCAGCCGAACAACGAGCTGGGAGACGAGAGCGACGATCTCCGCTCCGAACGCCGCAATGCCGGTTTTGTCGGCCACGTTGAGCTTATTGGGAGCATTTGCGATGTTCCCAATACCCTTTACAGCTGCATACACAGCCTCTATAATGGCGGCCTTGTCTTGTCCTTTGGTCCCGGTTGCGTCCACATCCGATGGTTGTCTTACTGGCGGGGGGGCAGCGGCGCTCTGGACAGCATCGACCGAGCGCGGGAGAGGGGCCGCAGTAGAACGCGCAGGTCGCGGTTCCGAGGTTAGGATGCCGCCCAACGGTGGGACCGTGGACGGCTTCCCTTCCCCAGCGCGCGACGGGGGCGTTGTACGGGGGGGTACCGTGGGGGGGGTGGAACCAACGGGGCGGCACATCTTTGCGTCAGTCCGGGGGCGCTGTGAAACGCCACCAGACTCCTCCGGCGAAAGGAGCTTCCGTTTTTCCACGACGCCCACCGATCCCGCACGCTCCCTTTTATCTGCGAGCCCTGGGGGGGTCCGGGCGAGGGACTTCCGGGTAGCAAACGGGTCCCCGGAAGCCTCCTCCTCCATACCTCCTTCCCCGGACATGCAGTGGACTTAAGAAAAAATTTTTCTAAACGAAAAATTTTTCTAAGTCCCTGCCCGATAGACACACCAGTTGCCTCGCAAATATAGGGAGACCCGGTACGACACTGGCAACCTCAGAACAAAAAAGTCGCTTATGACGTACGCGTTATCTGTGCCGAGTGGGCTGTCACACGACAGCTGCCAACTGTCCGCTGTCACTGCCAACTGTCAAGTGTCAACTGTCAACTGTCAAAAACAAAATGACAGTGACAAGTGTCAATGTCAAAATGTAATGACAGATGAATGACACCGACAGCGACTGTCAACTGACACTGTCAAATGTCAAATGTCAAAGTCGAAATTGACTTTGACAGGTGACAGATGACAGCGACAGAAACACTTGTGCTCTCGCTCGCACCGAGCACCTAACCTAAAAACCACGTGCAACCGCGCGGTCGGCACGTGGTCGGCCTAACCTATAAAAACTTACAATCTAGGCACAATAGTCTTTATAGATGCACTAAAACAGTTCTAAATCGTTACACGAATTAAATATAAATGGAAAGAATCAAATGTAGCTGCTATCTATCCGAAAATAATCGCGGACAAACAGCAGCACACCCGACCTAACCTAAAAACTTACGGGTCTAGGCACCCTAGGTCCTCTGCAAAGCACTAAACACTAGAAGGTATAGATCTATATGAGATCTATGCTATCACACCACAATATCACAACGAAAAATCCGAAATATTCCACGATTATCTATTTTAGGAAAATATTTAACCGAGGAGCACTCGAGACACGTCCGAACGCCGCAACAGTACGACGCTGAGTAGATAGGGACAGCGGGAATCTCGTTAATCCATTCATGCGCGTCACTAATTAGATGACGAGGCATTTGGCTACCTTAAGAGAGTCATAGTTACTCCCGCCGTTTACCCGCGCTTGCTTGAATTTCTTCACGTTGACATTCAGAGCACTGGG
>DVRM01000095.1:0-13221 GCA_018232405.1 Junonia genoveva | reverse complement strand
AATTGCTTTTAAAAGTCCGAATCTATGCAGATGGCATCAGATTTATCATTATTTTTGATACTGTCAAATAGCCCATTTAACAAAAATGCATGAAGTTCGATAAATAAAAATATTGCTTTTTATAATTTAAGTACCTACCTATTAGACAAAGGGTAAAATAAATAGTGAAAAATTGAAAATACGCAGAAAGTAACCAACAGTCGGTCAGAAGATAAACAAATAAAACAATATATTCGTAAATACACATTAGATATTGTTTATTGAATTTCATTATTAAACTCTGAAAACCCTGGATTTCATTCCTTATAAAATGCTTCACGCGTGTTACAAATATTTTGACATTGCTTTTGTACAATATGTGAGCAATGTAAACCTCGTACCCGCAACAGACCAGGAAGCGCAAAATATATTAACAAAAAGGATTTTGGTACATTTCTTCGTTTATTTTAGGTTACATATTGCAATTATTTCCTATACTGCTTGTTGACTTAGCATCAAAATAATACTGCAGATGTATTAGCGTAGCCTCCTGGCTACGCTAATGAAGGAATCCTTTCCTTCTGGGGTGTAAACGACTAAGTTTTAGAATGTGTACTTATTTGTGTTCAAGTCATAAATATATTTTACGGATAATAATAAAATTGAGAGGGTATTTAAAATAAAAATATTTTATGATAATGGAACCTGCAGGGGTACCACTTTACATGAAAATAATGTATGCTCACAAACCTGGCTAAACCAATGAACATATGTTTACATTAAATATTCTCAGTTATAAATGTACTTAACAATTCAACGCTGTTAAAGAAATAAGCATTCATTTCTATCCTCATTTGCATAAATTAATAACAATACAAATATAGATTAGGTTTACTATTTCTACATACTGAATTTATATTATATTTTTATAAACATCTTTCTTTTCTATGAAAATATAACTTGTCAATTATTTTAAATATTTTTCCTACTGGCAACACGACTAAAACTTATATTTATTTATCACCATCATTATTTACTATTGGTGCAGGTTGAGCTGTATGTAATATTATGTTATGTCACCCAAACAGATATGTATTCTATGGCGCGTAATAAAGAATTATTTATAAACGGAACTTTTATTTAAAAAATTTATGAATGAATAATGCAAAATTGAGATTTATAAAATGGGCAAGAAATGTTTGAAATTTAAAACGCCGCACTTTTAACTAGGTATAACTGTAATCGTAAATTACTATTAAGCGGGCGACGGATTTATGGAAATAGGAACTATGTATTACATATTATTTAATTTGTAACAAATACATTAGTAAAATTAAGCAATTAGAAAAACGTTAATGACGAATAATGTTTAATAAGACTAATTTGTATCAATTTTCATAGGAATAACATCTATGTTATTGTCGGGTTTTTCTCGATTTTTTTTTCTGACCATTATTACGGCCATTTTCCCGAAGGAAAGGGATAGTATGATAATAAAGCTCATATGATAAAGATTATTAATTACTTGGTTAAATATTTTTAAATATTTTTGTGATTGTGATAATCGTGAATTTTAATAAACCAGTGTACTTTTCCAAATTTTACTAGGGGATAAAAAACATATTCGTATTATTAAATTTTGAACTCTACAAAGCTCTATACTATATGTAATATATTCGGGGATACATTTAAAAAATGTTAACAAAATTATGATAACCGTTATGATCTCAGATGATCGAACACATCACACTGCATCTACATTTTTACGTTCGAACCGTAAAGCTTAACTATATTTTTATCACTGAATTTCTAATATCTAACAGAAAAAAGAAATTGTTACTATGCATCAAACTAAAATTAAACTTTAACATTTTTCACTGAGGTACACTGTTTTTAAGCTGAAGTGTAAACAAAATTGCATTATACTTTATAATATTCGTTTGAACATATCTCACTTGACAGTTTAATAGGTTAACCCGGTACTGGTAGTGTGTTCAATTTCTATCAGTAGAGGGTCGTCGTGCGCCGCGCTGCGGTATGACGAACTCAGCGTGTCTCTGGGCGGTGAACGGGTTGGTGGGCGCGAAGGGCGCGCTCGCGGAGTTCTGACGGGACAGAGCGCCGCGACGCGCAGGGCTCGATGATGCGGACGCTCTGGGTGATAGACATATTGGTAAATAAAAATGAAATAATAAATGAACGCTACAAACTAAACACAGGATCTTAATGGTAACCCCATAAAGATCATGGGATCATGTGTTTGGAACACACAACACAAACCCAAACACTCAGACCACGATAGTTATTTATTTATTATATTACTAAATTGAATAAGAGCAACATAAGGTTGAAACAAATCTTCGATAGACATCCATATGGCTTATACAGATGTTTGATAGATCAGTGTGTCAACTCTATCTTCGAATAGGTACATTTCATTCTAAAAATGTAATAAATTTCTATAATATTGACTGCTGATTATAACTCGTAAGTGGGCTGCTTGAAGCGGCTCAGATCCACACTCCTAGAATAGATTGGCCAGGGTAGCTAGAGGTAATGAGTGAGAGAATCAGAAGCTTAAATCTCACCATCAGTTCTTTCATTACTTCGAAAGTATTCCTAATACAGGAAAAAGAGGGTAGCCTTTTTTCTTGTATATATTAGTAATACTTTCGTGGTTGCAAATGTTCATGGGCGGCGTTTACGATCCTTGTTAATAAAAAACTTAGTGATTTTTCTCATAATTTAGCCACGGCTAGCTCGTAGTGTATACCTAGACGCGTATGTTATCGAACACTGACGATTATTCTTCAAGGTAGTGTACCTGGGGCTGCTGCAGATGTCCGCGGCGGCGGACTGTTGTCGCGGCGGCAGCGCCGGCGGAGCGCCCGCGCGGACCCCTGTACCCCCCGCACCGCCCGCCCCTCCACCCGGCCGAGGCGGAATCTGTTCATAAAGAAATTAAATGTTTTATTTTAAAGTAGGAATTTCGATTTTCGAAAGTCATATGAATCTACGGTTTCGGAAAGTTAAACCTCAGACCTGAGAGGAAGCCGCGAAAGAAATTCAGGGGAACTACACTTTTTTTCACATCATATATTATGAACACTATCAATTTTGCATTCAAATATCGAAGGTATAAACATATTTGATGAGTAACATTATCTTTTAGTATACTGAAATAAAGTTGTTGAAATGAAGAGAGCATTTGTGGGTTAGCAGAGGAAAGACAGATTAATTTAAAGTTCAGTTAGTTGGAAATAATTTCGATTAATTTACGCTCGAGGCTTCCCTCACGCAAAATAGTTTTTTTTACCCGAAGTAACTACTAGGAACATTAGCGTTATTTTTTTAATTGAATGCGATTTTCCTTATTTGTGGAACTAGCAATTTAGGAATCTACAGACAAAATTGATGATCCATTAAGTAGTTAAGGCGTCTCTGCCTTTCCAAACCAAAATACAAATTCACACCCATTTGTACACACATCTCTCAGTATAAATCAATAGCATTAGTATTAAAGTAGGTATGTGAGTGCAGACCGTGGGCGGGTCGACGGGTCGCGGCGGCGCGGCCTGCGGAGTGCGCGCGCGCCAGGCGCTGCGTAGGCGGCGTGGGCGGCGGCGGCCGGCGCGGCGGCAGGCTCTCCGTCCTGAGACGATAGCATTTACTGCACTAAACTTTTAAATATTTCGCTTTGTCTTGGATTTATGAATAATTATGTAAGTATCCATAATAAGATCCAGCAAAAAATTTTACACTTGCCACTATCTAAATTTAAAACCGCAAAAAAAGCATTAATTAATAAAGCATATTACATAGTAAAAGATTATATGAATGATGTAAACGCGTGGACATAAAGCTCGTTGCTTTTCTGGCAAATATATAAAGCAAACTGTAATTGACAAACCTTTCTAAAAAAATGGAATTTAATATATATTGAAGATGTCATCATACTATACCTGTGCGCCACTTGATGCGATGGGCGTGTCGCCTCCATCCTCTCAGGACTCTCCCTCTTCCCATCGGTACTATCTAAGCTCTCCCGTTTCTTCTCCGCCCCGGCCCCGACGTCCGCCTTCGGTTGTTCGGGTAGCATTCGTGGTCGATCGGGCAGTACGCGCGGCTGCCTGTCAGGTGGCAGGCGCCTCTCGGGTACCTCGCCGACACGGATGTCCGAAGGACGCCTATCCACCTGCACACGGTAAAACATAACGATGTTAAATATTTAGTGTATGGATATATCGTAATACTGTAAATAGAACATTTTGTCTATGCTAAAAATCTATGATTAATATTTGTCCCCACCCTCTAGACGGGATAAATTACTCGTACCCACTTTAAATAATAAGAACTAAATAAACCCCAAATTATAACAGCAACAAAGTAGTGAAATGCCAGGTTAGGGTTGATATCATAACTAATTTTAGGTACTTTAACTCTTTTTTATTTTAGGCCTTGATTATCCATGTAATAGTAGGGGAGCCCGTGATGCTAAATATGGATTTACTCAAGCGTCGTGAGGACCTATTGAATTTTGAACGTTAGATGCTAAAAAGTGTTTATATGGTGTTTTTCATTTTACCTGTGGGGGAGCGTATAAAATACAGGTTTTCGAAAATGTGTAAATAAAGAATTAATCACATGAAAATACTCGAACGCGTCAGATATTGACAGGGGATGTTTAGTGAACCCTCTGATAACTGCTACTTAAAATACTGACAAATGCAAAAATAATCGTCGCTTTGAAATAGCTTAAAATATTACAGCGTGTCAGTTTATGATTCAAAAGATTTATCTGGATGTCTTTGTCGCTCTGACCCATAATCTGACAATTACATGAAGGAATTTCCGTAATAGAACAGTTTGAAGCAAACCCACTAATATTTAGTGTTCATATGTGGTAGGGGTACATTATAGGGTGCAAGATTTCTCCCCATATGATTTTCTGACGCGCTCGAGTAAATCCAAAAATCCACGCTTGGGCTCCCTTACTATAACGACAACCACATTCCATCTTATTATAATACGCTCACTAAGAATTTACGAAGTAATTGAAAGACAAACTACCTGCGGGCTCGGCTTGGGCTGCGCGGGCGCGTCGGGCGGCGGCTGGATGCGCGCCGCCTGCTCCAGGATCGCCTTCTTCTGGTCGTGCCCCGCCGCGAAGTACGAGAACACGCACAGCACCGCGTAGCAGATCTGATCCGCCTGGGACACACGTTGTATGACACTTTACACGATATATCAAAGAGATATGGGACATATAGATAATAAGTTGGTATAAAAAACGACAAGCGTTTCTATTTCTACCTCTTTTATTTAAAAATGTATTATTTAAACATAGTTACAAAAGGCGACCTAACGGTGTGACTTGAGAGCGATTGCGGTGCTTTTATTGTTATAATAAGAATTTAAAATTATACTCACGTACCTACGTATAAGTGCAGGTTGGTATAACATTTTTATTTAAAGTATGATAAAATAGTTTAAACCTGATAAAATATATAAAAAAGCAAAAACGATACCCTCTTATCCATATGCCTGGAAGAAAAAGAGTAAAGGCGAGAAAAAGACGAAAAAGCGATAAAAATAGTAGATAAAAAATAAAACCAAGACGTGTACATACATCGGGGTGAGCTATGAAACGTAAGGTGCATAATTCGGTTGGTTTCCATTGACCTCGACAACGAGATAGTACCGAGTAAGCCATATTGAGAAGAAACGATGGAGATCAAGCACTACTTTCTCTGCCTACAACATAAAACAAGGATCCATGAACTAAATAAAAAATAAAAAGGAGATGAGGCGATGACAAAACGTGCACAGGTGATGTCTTACCATTATCGATTTGTATTTCCTCTGTATTATCTGTCTAGTTTTCGGATCTGTGAAAAAGAAAAACAAATTATAATTAATTTTAGTACAGATAATAATAGAGATAAATAATGAAATCCATGCAAAATGCCCAAATAACTCTGTCTGTTTGTCTGTCTGATACGTAATCATATTTAAAACCACTGAGCCGATTTTGATAAATTTTGTTAGTCAAGGTAGATCGATCTGGCGTACCTATTGAATCGATTGCTATGAAATTTTACAAACATAAAGTTAAAACCCCAGTTAGGGTATTTTGATTCCAGAAAAATGAGCTGTTCTCGACGGACGACAGTTTTCTTACCTACAACGATAAACATGCATGCGGGCGGAGCCACAGGAAAAGGTTTTCAAGGAAAGGGTTTCAGGAAAGGAAATTTTAATAAATATAGAACAAAAATTTACTTACTGAATTCTTCTAAAACGAAGATTCCGCCGTTCTGTGTGAAGCACTTCCGTATATGATCGAGCCGCACGAAGAACTGAAACACAGATTTATAGAATATAGTACAATGTAAATTTAATTATTTAACTGCGGCTACGTAGCCTCGAATTTCTTTAGGGATTCTAATTTTGTTAGATTGCATTTGCGATGTACAAAGTAGTATGTATCAAGCTGTTAATGTTAATCAAACGCAATCCGACAAAATATCAGTCAGTTTTCCCTGTTGTGCATCTTGAAAGCGTGCTAAGCCCTTTCCCTAACGGATACTAAGACAGTGCACTACTTTTGAAACAAAAAGTGCATTCTGCCGATATTTTCTTATATTGTTTGCAGTGAATTTTATACATAAGTCCAGATTAAATGCATTTAAATTTTCTTTCTCTTCTCTCTTATCATCTTAAAAACTTAAAGGGAATGGTTTCCTTCAATTTTATTAGGACAATTTAATTTTAAGTTTGAATAAGAATTTATGTTCCAATTATATTAATTTGTATATGGTAGTAATATGAGTGACCACAAAGAGTTATATTTTGTTGATTATTACTAATAACATAATTTAATAAAATAAATTATTCAGTATACTTTGGATATTTATTAAATTTTATTCCCCTCTATTTAAAATCCTTACAATTAGCCAAAATTTTAATAGCTGTGAAGTGACAGTGATGTTATGCATGGTTTTAGGATTATATTAGAAGAATCAAGCGAATTAAGATCCCATGTCTAGTAAGTGAAAAAACAACCTTAAGTAACTTTAAATGACTAATCTTATTTAGTTATTTTGTAAAAGCAAGCATATTTATAATTACATACTTTCAATCAATAAGAACATGCAAAGCAATTCTATTTATGAATATACAAGTATATGTATGATTTATGTTAAAATATATATATTTTAATATCATTAGAATATGTAAAAAGCCATAACACTACTATCAATATAGGAGCAAAAGATGCATGTAGGTAATTAGGTGTGCGAGGTAGCGACTAAGTTAGTACGTACCTACGTAAAAAACATCACTAATTAAAAGCGAATTCAAAGTACATCACATATTGAAAACATATTTTTATATACATTAACATAATTATGTAGTACCTAATACCTACAGTATAGTTGTTTATTATAAGGAGTGAATTAAAACAGTTCAGCAAAGAAGTTCTTCTAAATTTCGAGTGATAAAATCATGCATGTCAGCCAGGCATGCGACAGTTATTCCTAAAGGAACGAAGGATTCTATGTACAAAAACACTAATTGCAAATTTCGCGTCTTCATACAAAATGAATCGCGTTTATGTTATAATCGGTAAGAAATTTAATATAATATCAACGAGACTTGCAAAAGTGTTAAAAATAAAGGTAGTTACAATGTTAGGGTGAGAGATTGGCGAAGGAAGCGGTGTGAGGAGGTGGCGAGATGGAGGCGAGGCGGGAGGGGCGGGACGAGGCGGCGGTGAGGGCGGTAGCGCGCCAGAACTTGTGAGATGGCGAATGCTCTACGACTGACCTCGTGTTAGCGTCGGTAAGCTTTATCTCGTGTGACGCTCGCTCGGGTTCGGGTGTAGGGGACCGACTAATCTCAGCACGTGGTGCGAGTGAGAGATCGAAACCGCTCGCCGGACGATCCGTGATACGAATGCAAGCTATCGGGTGCGGTAATGAACAAATAAACAAAGGGCGTCTATGTGCATGCACGAACGCGCGCGCGGGCGCTCGTCGCACTCGGGAGAACTAAACAACGCTAACAACGGCTAAAACAATCGGTAAGCCTAGTAGTAGTAGTAGAACGATCATCGCTAACGTGCACGCGTCGGCGACCGCGACAACGATCGCGAGGTCGCAGAGATCGCGTCGATCATCGTCGGTCAGCCATTACTAGGTTATGAACCACTGAGTACCTCGAAATCCTTCAGCGCAGCGGCGCGGGTTCGGCGGGTCCGGAAAGGGTAAAACAGACAAAAAGAAGATATTAGTTGAGGGCGGCCGAGCGCGTGTCAAGGACCATCTCAAAAGTTCCTAGCGGAGCAGCGAGCTCGCCCCGCCGGCCGGCGGACGAGTAGCACATGCACGTATGTATGGGCTAGGTCTCGACTGGACAACGATTACCTTCAAACGCACTCAAGCTAACTATTACATCGAATTAGTCATAGATAAAAAAAGAGGGTAAAACACGATATCTGTTTAAAATAAGCTGTATTGAATTTATAAATACAAACTTGAAAAAAATAATACCGCAGATAAAGAAAATGAAAAAAATATATAGGAGAACATGATTAGCACAGTGTGATTGTATCGTTAATACACATACAAAATAAATAGTAAAAAATCGAAATAGGAAAATTTGAGTGGTCCTTGCAAGGTCTTTTTAATTATTCAATTGAAATATAGTAAACTGCAGAATTGATATTGCTAGGGAGCGTCATCTAAGCGAATCGTATGATATAATGTTTGCAATACAGCTGATAAAGATATAATATTGAAGTCCTCTCGTACGACATTAACGTCTCTGTGAATGCCGAAACTCTAAATGTACGGAGGAAAGATATAATAATGCAATGCACTAACGTCACCGGCACAATATTCAGACGATAAGCTGCCAGCGAGGGACGCTGTCCCGTTCACATAGACTGTCGCACAATTTACTTGGACGACATTCTATTTGCATCATTTGTATTAGACATTTCCCAGAATAAAGCATGAACATTGACGGATACCTTACCTGTATTGGAACGTAATGACAGTACCAAAACTGAAGCGACGTTGTGTTAAATCAATATTCAGATTTTGGTTTATCATTGTTTAGTAAACATAAATTAAAGCTGACAAAAATTCATATTAGCTACACAATTAAGGACTAACCTTGCTGTGGTGGAACAGAAGCCCGACTCCCTCCATGCACACCTTTAATAGTTGTAATAAATGTTATTATATGAACAATCGATATCTAATACAGTTTTATAAATGTTAGATACTAATATCTTGGTACAGTAGTACCGATTTTTTTTCCAATGATTGCCAACGGCGTCATTAGTTTTGGGACACTGTGAAGAGTGCCTGATGGCAAGGTAAAGGCAATAAAGGTAACTTTATTAAGTTATAAATTGTTTTTTTTTTTTTTTTTAATTTTAAAACTTTAGATGCTAGGACAAATAATTGTATAATCAACTTCAGATAGAGAGATAATAAGATCCAGAAGCTTAACCCTTCGCCTCAACTACTTTCTTATTTAAAATCCCCATTCGTCTTTCACTCTTTTTTTTATCAATGAATTTATGGTTCCTGTGATATTCCAGGTGTACTTTGGCGGTTGTGATCAGTAAACATCAGTCCAGAGCTTCGAATGTATATAGTAGCTAGTCTTGCCAACCGAATTTGGTTTCCCAAGACATGTCCTGGTTTTTAGCAGCGTCTTGGGTTTTTAATACAGCCTAATCCATCGGGCTCCTGCACTGCTGGTTAACAGGTAGACATGTGTCCGAATTTCTCCTGGCATATGCAGGTTTCCTCACTATGTTTTCTTTCACCGCCGAGCATGAGATGAATTTAAACACAAAATTAGTACTTTGCGGTGCTAGTCAGAGTTTGAGAATGCGAGCATTAGCTTAAATCGATATGTTCTTAATAATAGCCCATAAAAACCTCTTCAGATGACCTATTTATCCTAGTATAGAACGTAAAATCTTCTTTAGTTCGCTATGTCCTGTACAACCTGTATGAGCCCGCCCTCGCCGGTGGCGCAGTCCTGCACGGGGAACTCGCCGCCCAGCTCCGCCGCGTCCTGCCGCCGCCCGCTCTTCTCCATCGCCTCCTTGATGCAGTAGTACAGCGCTTTGCACTGGAGAATATAGTACATGCCGTTATTGAAATATTGAAATGAAATGTTTTATTTCGACGTTGAAATTTTAATTTGAAAGTCATATGAATCTACTACGGTTTCGGAAACTTAATTTTTAGACCTGAGAAGAAAACGCGAAAGAAACTCAGTAAACTACATTTTCTTATTTGTTTTTTATTTGGCTACAAATATTAATAACAACATTTTTATTAATATTTGTAGAGATTATTAATAGTGTAGAGAGCCTGGAGGTGAACGCCTTATGCCCATGATGTGATATATATCTAGCGATTCCATTTTTATGAGAAAGATTCTTCTTTAGTTAATTTTTTACCGAAGATCCGCTATTTTTTTGCATATATGTATAAAAAAGTAAATTTCTTACCTTTTTTGTATAGTATTTATGTAATTGCGTCTGACCGCCGTTTTTCCTCCAAAGGCACAAAACTCGTATTTTCGGACTGTAAGTCATGTTGACGAGGCGTTCGTACCACCACCGCTCTACGATCGTTCCTAGAAAATATAAAAAGTCGTGATGTATTTTATGTAGCATCCTGTATAACTAGTTTTACACATAGAAAAAGTGGGATATAGAGACATTGATAAGTGATAACAATTACATCATTGAGTGGAACATGTTCTCGGTTTAGGGTTGTCAACCGTCCTGGTTTCCCAGGACATGTCTTGATTGTCCTCTAGTTACGCTACCATGTCCTTGTTTTTGTCTCAACTATCTTGTGATTTTAACTTCAATTCCTTTATTTTTTTTTTTATTTGGTGTGTGTATCATTATTTACCCTGCGTGGAGCGCAGCACGAGCCCGTCGTGCCGCACCTCCAGGAAGCGCAGTGCGCCGGCCGCGTCGCCCTCGTGCACCGTGAACGTGGCGCGCCGCACCTGTCGCGACGTCAGCGCCTTCAGCGTGATGTCGTTGCCGTGCTGTGTGGGATAGCAGTTTTAAATGTGAGAATAGCTACTTTTAATTTCATTGAGTGAAACACGTTTGATGGAATAATCGATGTAACCAGTTTACACGTATGGGCCTAGCTGCCTTTCAATTCACTGAGTTCAGCGGTCAGCAGCTCGTCCGACGGAATAATCAGTGTAAACAGTTTACATGTGTGACTTGACTACACTATACTGATATTCGTCTGACGGGCTCATTGATGTAAAATAAGCATTAGTAGCTGCGTTTCATATGGTGAGTGAGGTTCGAAAGCCTTTACTTTTACCTTTTTGCAATTTACCCTTATAAAGAAGAGGATTTCAAGTAGGTAACATTTTTAGTATTACACTTACAATCACAGCTGCTTTGTGATCACTTAATATCAAACCAGCTTATTCGTTCACTCGCTATTACTTCTATAAAAGTTTTAAAGATCACTTACCAAGTTATGTACAACATCCAAAAGATGATTAACCTCCTGGCTATAAATAGAGTCCAATATGACTCTTAGCTAACAATCGTCTCACTTTGTTTCTAACTATATCTGCTTCAACACCGAACAACACCATTGCCGCCGTTAAATTATACAACGCAGTGGACAGTAATCTATCTTCTTCGTGTTCAAGGCGCTTTTTCTCCGTCTCGCTCAGACCTTTGTACCGCTCCAACATTTCATTTGGCCCTTGATCCATACCGATCATATCACGTTCTTGACTCACTGCATCAAGGAATGCATCTTCCCAGAACTGCATTTGGTCCCATAAATTCGATCTTTCTTTACCTTAAAAAATTTATAAGACAACGATTAAACTAGCACGAGTGTACGTATAATTAATAGGTTTCACTACTAAAGGGGGAAACCCTCCAATTACAAAAAAGCAAATGTTCATTTTTTTTGTACTTTATTTGTGTCAGTAGTTATGTATGGTATGAAGAAATTGGACTTTTTTTATCTAGTATTTTATTTATATAGCAAAAAAATATGTATTCAATCATTTATAATATTACCGATAAGTCCCTGAAACAGATAAGTTCGAGCGGTCTCTGGCGACGCTGAGGGGCGAGGTTGTTGGCACTCCTGCCATCGGCCGCCCGCTTATTGACGACTTGGAAGAAAACACGCTCCCCGTACGACCCTTGCCCGTAGCGCGATTCACCTGTCGGTAATTATTGTTGTATATAATATATAAATTAGGTATATGTCTTATACGAGCATCAGTTCGCAAATAAACGAAAACAATTTATTCCAAACTTTTATTTGGTCAACCAGTAACATGCTTAATGTTTGGACTATTAAGAAAAAATAAAAACTTTTGTCGATGTATTTAAATTCATTCGATATCAATAATAAACGTGTAATGTTACGTTGATAAGATGATTATGTTATTGTAGTTGAATATATTATAGAGTAGATATTCATTTTGTGCTGCTATGCCGAAGATTTGCAATCCTTACCTAATAACGAAAAACAAATGAACAAGCAAGAAAAATAAATAAGGTGAATAACATGCATATCTACAGACAGTGAGAGTTCAGTCAGCATTATTTCAGTCGATATACCATAATAAACCTACTTAATTATTCCGTTTTGGGTACAAATATTCCGTGTAAACCTGTCAAGAAACTGTGATACATCGACTTAAAATACAGCTGACTTGAAGGCGAAGCGTACACCAAGCAGTACTCACGTTGAGGAACATGACGTCAGTGTCAGAGAGATTGGACTTAAAGGAAGCGCGGTGGTCGACGAGCGTTGCGCGGTTGGTGGTGATGGAGCCGCTGTCCTGCGAGCAGTCCGACGTCGCCGCCTGCAAGCACCGCACCGTCACCGTCCGCCCTAACTGGGGTTGCCAGATCGAAGATCGAAGACTAGTATTGTCGGGATAAAGAATTTAAGGGGCTTTAGGGTTTTGTTCGGAAGACATAAAGTTTCATATATGTAACATGTATAATTGTATACATTAATAATTACATTTCCGTCATGTATTCTTTAAGTAAGAGTAAAAACCTAAAAAATGGTTACTGGCCCAAGTTGTTTATCAGAAGATTTTACTCTGTCGGGAATCGGGAGAATGCACAAAAATTTGAGGAGAGTTTTGTCGATTCCTGATCATCTGGCAACCCCAACCCTAACCCTCTAC
>DVRM01000094.1:0-13292 GCA_018232405.1 Junonia genoveva | reverse complement strand
AATATAGACAGTAAAAATTTCTAAATTGCGTTGATGTGGTATGAAAAACGGGGCGGGAGGGAGGGGGGTAACGAGCTGTGCCTAGGGGCCCCAACATGGTTAATCCGGTCCTGTATACGATATCATGTCGTTTAGGTACTTGTTTTAAATATAATGTCAATTTTTCAGAAAAGATCAATTCCAATTTCTTGATGTAAATTCTAACGCAGTCGTTCCTAAATCTATTATTAAAAAACTTAAAGAAGAAACTGATTTAAAGGCTATAACTAAAAGTCAAAAATCTTTGAAAAAATGGAAAAAGAAACATGGAAGTCCTTTTGCAAAAGTGAGAACAAGTGGTTTTACTCAATTCTCTGCTATTGCGAAAAGGAATATCGATTTAGACGAGAAACCGACTGATCAAACTCGAGATCCATTTTACTGGGAACTGGAAAAAATGTGGCGATCCTTAGATGATGAAGAAAAACAGCAGTATATGAGAAAACCTTGTCCAGATCCGATTCCTAGTAAAATGTCACCTGAATACAAGTTTGGAACAATCAATGAACAGTTGGATTCCCTAATTGAAAGCTATCTAAAGAACCGCCATGAAAGTGCTCATGTTGAATGTACAGAAAAAGAAAAATTCGTTGAAATTATGAGTGCAAAATATTTGGCTTCAATGGCGGCGCCTGGTGAGCCTGTAGGATTGTTGGCAGCTCAATCCATAGGTGAACCATCAACTCAGATGACATTGAATACTTTCCACTTTGCTGGTAGAGGTGACATGAACGTCACTTTGGGTATACCCCGTTTACGAGAAATTTTGATGACAGCGTCAGCAAAATTGAAAACACCTAGCATGGATATACCTTTCCTGCCCAATATTCCCGATATAAATAAAAAAGCGGAAAGACTCCGACAGAAAATGAATAGAGTTACAGTTGCTGACGTCCTCGAAAAGATTGACGTGCAATGCGAAATAGTTACGTCACCTGAAAGACAATTGAAGACCACAATGCGTTTTGTATTCTTACCCCACTCCCAATATAAGACCCAGTACACGGTAAAGCCGGCGCAAATAATAAAGCACATGCAGAACAAATTCTTCAATGAGATGTTTGCGATAATTCGAAGGCAGGCTAAAACGACGTGTGGTGTGTTGTGGGCGGCTGAGAAAGAGAAGAAACGTCGTACTGCGGGCAGTGATGATGAAGAAGAGGGGGACATTGAATCAGAGCCTAAAGAACAGGCCGCTGATAACCTTGATAATGATAGTTCAGACGAGGAAGGACCTAATGATGATGACGACAATACTGAGGTAAGTTTTTAGGATGATTTTAAATAGAATAGACCATTTCATACTTTAAGAAATAAGAAACTTAAAATGTAATTTTAAGTAAATTATTAGTTTACCTTTTTTTTTCGAATACATGCCCAAATTTATCACTATTTTTAAATTAAATACTATTTATTTTATTAAAAATGTATGTAAAATTTTAGATTTTATAGTTTTCATTCACAAACTTCAAAAATGTAAATTTTCAAATACAATTACACAGTAAAAAATATTTATGTACAAGCACACATATTTATCTTACCTCTTTTATTGAAATTTCAGGTGAGAAATCGCAAGAAGCGTGCAGAAGAACAAGAATACGAGGATCCAGAATCAGGAGAGGAAGAGAAATCAGATGACGAGGCAGAAGATGAACAGGTGGCCAAAGACAATGATGACGTCATCGATGTAACTCAAGATATTAACGATGATGATAGCAAAATAATGGCCAATGTTGTGGAAAACATTAACAGCGCAACAAATTATTCATTTGACACAAAACACCACAAATGGTGCGAGCTAACAGTACTTTTCCCGATCGCATTCTTACGAGTCGATCTCTCCCAAGCCCTACGCGACACAGCTATGAGATCCGTTGTCTATGAAATTAAAAACATAAAACGGGCCATCACTAATAAGGAAAAGGATGTTCTGTACTTAAAAACGGAGGGAATCAATATTGTTCAAATGTTCAAGTACAACAATCTTCTCGATTTGAACAAACTTTACAGCAATGATATACACGCTATTGCTAATACGTATGGCATAGAAGCGGCCAATAAAGTTATCATAAAAGAAATACAAAATGTATTTAATGTTTATGGTATTACAGTGGACCCGCGCCATTTGACGCTGATAGCAGATTATATGACGTATAATGGTGTTTTTGAACCTATGAGTAGAAAAGGTATGGAGGCATCTACTTCGCCATTACAACAGATGTCGTTTGAGTCTTCATTGATATTTTTGAAGGAGGCTGTGTTGAACGCGAAGAAAGATTTTATTCGGTCCGCGTCTAGTTGCCTCATGTTGGGTCAGCCGTGTCGCAGCGGTACGGGCGCGTTCAGCTTACAACATTACAGCAAAGTTGTTAGTTAAGTTTATTTTAAAAATGTACGTTCAATTTATCTAAGAATAAATTGTTTATATTTGAAGCTTACTTTTTATTTAAAATTTGGTACTTTTTTATAATATTATTTTAACATGATAAAGTCCCTAGATTCTTGATAGATTTTTTTTATTATTTTCCATAATATGAACAAGTGACAACATATTTATGATGTCAATTTGATTAATAGGTACATCTGTTTTGTATTATTTATACAAAGTAAAATAATATTTTTTTGTAATATATTAATTGTGTTTGGTGTATTTGCAAAATAATAGCATTGCCTTGTAGAGATAGCTGATAATTTTATGTGTAATGCTTATTTATTTAATATTTTTTTACTATTTGGTACTCTTGGACTTTTATTAGAACTCTCCAATTCAAACCATGATTTAAAGATATTTGAAGTTTTATAAGGAATTGTGGTGCACCTGTCTACAACATGTTCTCTTATTTTTAAAATAAAACAAGCAAAGTAAAATAAAAACTTTTGTATTTCTCTAAAACTTTACAAGTAGAGTATACAAAATTGTTTAAGAATCGGCATTTAGTTAGGATATCACATAAAATGTATATATCGACACATTACTCTACAGGTCTCTATCCTATACGGCTTTTTAATATTGTCATAGACAATTACAATTTTTTTAAATATCAACAAAATACTTTTCACCTGATAAAAAGCTATTACTAAGTATACATGCACACAAATCATCGAATTGCCAATATGAAATTAAAAATATAAATGACATTTCTGATTTTTATTGTTTATGAGTATACAGACTAAAAATTCTATAAAATTGATTTGAAATACAATTTAATTGCAATTTAAACTTGTATAAAACGGCTTATAATTACTTAATAACAGAATGATCACATAAGCTCTGGGCACACATCGTCGTTTGACGTCGCATGTACTACGCACAACTAAAAACCATAAATATTTTACATCTAAATCCGCTAAATAGCGACACTCGCTTCGAGCGAACAGATAATGGTTAAAAGAAATTCACAACATACCGTTTGGCATTCGACCCATTTTGGGAGCATAGACAATTCTTTATTTCACAGGTTTTACCTTTATATAATGAACGCCAATTTTTGAGGACGTATTTCTTGATATTTTGTATAACTTATTCGAGTTTCTGCAACCTTCAATTCAATTTTAATGGGTTTTAATATTAAAGTCAAATATTTCAAATTCGTTTTTTTTTAAATCTATGTAAGGCGAGGTTGTACAGTCACTGGCGCGGACGGTAACATTTTTCCTTTAAATATTCTTGGACCCATCGTCAAACTTTCACACATCTTCTATTATTCTACTCTCAAGCTAATATGAACAATACTTGTATGGTACTTAATTAATATAGTTTATAAATAAATAAATAGCAAGTTCAACAATGTTACGATATAGACTCCATGTTAAAATTTTCTACACAAGATATTATCACAGCCTTATTGATGTGCGTCTCCCATGTATTTCATTGTTATACTAAAATACACTGAACAGATATTTAAAAGTCCATGCAAAATAAATTATGGAACAAAAACATTGAAAGGCTCAGTCAAAACTAAAATACACATGGTTTTAAATATACGTTAAAACCGTGAATATCGCTTACATTCTAATCTGGTCCTTTTATAAAATTAAAAAAAAACAAAAAAAAAAAAAAACGGATTATATAAGTTATATCATTTTGCACACTTAAAGTCTCACCTTAAATTCGAAACAATGGAACTTATATCGTAACGACGGCTCAGAGCAGACAACTTTTTGAAAAACATTACTAAATCATTTTTTAAATTCATTATAATTAGGAACCTGCCTACAACAGATAAGGACAAATCATTACAATAACATAACTATATTTAATCCCTCTCTATAATCTAAAGTAGTGAATGGAAATCCTTAGATGACCATAGACAATACGAATCGTGAATGGAAATCTTTAGACCATAGACAATCAAAGTTGTGTGCACTGAGCGTTATTTCAAACGAGCTATTGCGCGGTTTCCGCTGTGTTCTGGTTAGTGGCTTTCCTTTCTTGTTTGTTGGCTTTCTTGGCGGCGGCTTTCTTGGCGTTAGCTTCGTCGTCGGCCGGGTTGTCCCACTCTTGCCGTCGTCCTGAGCCGAAGATGTTGTAGAACGTGGCGCAGAAGATGTACACGCCGCCCGCGATGTAGAATACTATCCTCCATTGGGCTTGAGTGGGCTGTGGGGGAAAAAGGATAATTATTATTTATTGAAATAGCTATTTTTATATAATTTAATGTAATTTTTTAAGATTAAATGGTAATATTGTCATTAATGGAGGCTATCTTTTTTAATTATGTATATAACTTATATCATAGACAATTAAAGTAACAAAATATGAATTTATTAGATTCCAAATAGATTCCTAGATTATATATTCCTATTACATTCCTAGATTCGTACTTAAATAAAGCTTTAAAAAAGTTAATTTCAATTCATCATTTCTTAAATTTAAGATTTAATCAACGTTAATTATTGGTAAAATGCTATTTTGTGTACTCACCCTGCCCTCAATAATGTACCCAGCAACGATGGGCGCTAAAAGACCGGTGAGGTTGGCGAGGCAGTTGGTGAAGGCCATGAGGATGCCGGCGAAACGTGGCGAGATGTCCAAGTGGTTGACCTGGGAAAAAAGTTACATAAATAATGAACAGTTAATTTTATTACAATTTTTATCGCTATACTATTACAGCACAGTAACAGCCTTTAAATTTTCCACTGATGGACAGATATCCTTCTTTAATTTTAAATATATAAATGTTAATTATTTAGGTAAATAGGGATCGGAATTTCTACATTATCGAATATTCCCCCCAATTGCCTGACCCTAGACGGGATACAGCAGTTGTGGTTAACCGCGATTCATGAGAGAAAATGAGAGATCCTTATGTCCCCTAGTCCTGCCCTTTCTTCCTATTCCTAACCCCTTAATTTCTTATATTTTTTTTGGCTGGCAAGGTTTGTGGCTCTGGTACTACATACTACATATACCATGGATGGTGATGATCACTTAACGTCAGGAATCCGCCTGCTCGTTTGTCCATCTATCAATCATCAGTTTCAAATAACCAAAACAAATAAAGAAAATATCCACGAATTGGAATATGAAAATATACTCAATATTTATGGTAATAAAGTGCAATTTACCTTGAATCCGGAGTAGATACCGCCGTTGAGTCCCACACCGATGGCGAGTATGGCGACGGTGGCGGCGGGGTTGCAGCCTGTGTTCGCGGCTATGAACAGACCGATGGCCGGGCCGTATTCACCTGGAAATAAAGCATATTGGGTTAGACTTGCAGGGAGAGAAAAATAATTAAATTTGATGAAAAGTGATTCAGTGTTGTTTGACGAAAGAATGGGATACCAGCACAAAACATATCTAATATTTCGTGATGGTATCCCAGTAAGTTTACTGTAAGATCCATCAACGTATCGACAAGAGAAAACTCATTAAACACTCTTTGGATTCTCATAAAGAAGAAGATACTAACAATATTTTTATAATGTCTAACTGTGGATACAAGGTCATTCACGAGATAATTTTCTTTAATATTAAATACATAAAATTGTAAAATGTTAAAACAGGAAACAGTTACTAAAGAAATATATAAAAATTACAACTTACCAATACTGTTGATGATCTTCCTGACTTGGGTATGGTTGAAGCGACCGCTGGACAGCATCCAATCTGCGACCACCGAGATGAACATCGAGAACAGCCACATGCACAAGTACGGTAACGCTGAGACGAAGCCGTTCTGGAAAAAACAAATATATAAATAAAATATTAGGATTAAATACAATAACATAAGATGGTTTTGAAGAAATTTTATTAGTGATCTTTTAGGTGTTTGGGTAGAATCTGCTTAAATACTGACTCTGATAAACGATGCATTGTTTTAACGAGTCAAAAGTGGTTGTATAAATTTTCTCTAAAAAAGTTGGTACATTGAGTTTCAAGCTTTAATTTTAAGATATATTCATCGTATAAAACTTTGTATGAAAAATCTTTACTAAAGCTATCTATACCTATCTAACGATTGATATTAATCATTTACTTAGTAATGATTTCGTTATATTTCCGTAAACATCCGGCGTTTTTTGTATGATAAAAAATAATCAGATCTTCACGATAGATAACCGAATTTCTATAAAAGTTATTAGTTGGATCAATATTGCTCATGCATCTAACACAAATCTACTGTATTCCATTTTGAGCTTTATCATTATCGGAGTAAGGTGTGTTTTTAGTTGGATGAAAAAATGTATGGTTCTTTGTACATTCAATTTAATACAAAATAATACAAAATGATTATTATTTTGATTGGGAGTATATTTTTTTTTATTTAATATTATTTATAAAGAAATAAATTAACAAAATAATAAAAACAAAAGAATCTTATGCTGTGATGGCAAATGGCGTGACGCTCAGATGCTGATAATTTTTTCAGCCACAAATCCTCCCTTCTACACTTTTTTGCGTCATATGTTTTGTACTGTGAATTTGATTTTTTACCATAACTTTCCGCAATTCTTTCCGAATTTTATTTTGATGTTTTTTATCTGCCAGATATCGGCCACCCTTCCTGGCATATACGACGAGGGAGAAGAGGGGTCGAAAACTCTTAAAAAATAGATCATGTTGTATGGGTATATTCCCATACTGACGATAGGATATGTGCCATATGGTCTACAGACCACAGTATTACTCGCTCAAAACTGCTTTGTCATAGACAATCAAGGCCCAGTTTAGTTTAATTGTCAGCCGTCAGAGAACAAGTCAATGGTCAATTAACCGCCGCGCCTCTTGACCTCTCGACAGCTAGCATGATTAATGCGAACCAAATCGTTGCTCTTCTATATATAGCTAAAGCTAAAGCTTTGAGTGTTCGCACCACATGTGCGAAAAGGAAAATATTTTTCTGTTTGTTTTATAAATAGATTATAACATTTTAGAGGTGAGTGACCTAAATTAATGAAGTATGAAGGTTTTCCCAACTTTTTTCCTTATTTACACTATCAATAAATCAATAAACAAAATAAAATCCAAATTAAAGGAAAATTGCCTTCAGTTTTACCAATATGAAGCTTATCTCTTTTTAATACTACACAAAGTTACTTTAATATTTAAGAGACTAACTAGAACTTTGGGCCATTACCAGCAAAATTCTCAAACTCCTCATAACTTACAAATAAACCTCACACTATCTTCTCATCACCTTCCATCTCACACTCACAAACATAACCTAACCAAAAAACACAAAAATACTCACATCCTTAATAGAGAAGTGCAGCACTTGTCGCATGAAGGTCGGCAGCTCCGTCATGAGCGTCTCGTAGCCGTAGTTCTGCCCCATGTGCGCCAACATGATCGCCCAGAACGGCATCGACATCAGTATCTTGGTCCACGGGATGGGGGGAGACTGGGGGCAAATGGGGCACAAATAAGTTATTTGTGGCCGTAGGTATATTTTCTGAAGAGAAACTCACATCACAAAAAATGCCTAAAATGTCCCCAACATTTTTAGGTTTTTTTTGTGATGTAAGTTTTGGATGGACTAATTTGTTTTGGTCTATTATTGTTAATGTTAATATAAGACCCATATAATATGAGAGAAGAATTTAATTATCCGTTATAACAATACAATGGAATAGACATTTTATTTGCAAAAGTGTTGAATAATATGTACATATGTTACTAAAGATTTCATTACAAAGTATAGAACTAGCCACGTCTGCTATGTCAATAAAACTATAAAGTTTAAATCGCAAAGTCTTCAGAGCTGTATTAAATGGAATTAAAATATAACAAAACATAAAACTCACGCTAGAACCAGCAGCGCCCCAAAGCGAGCTCAGAATATACTTCTTCTCCGTCTCCTTGATCCTGGGGCAGGTCTCAGGGTCCTCGGAGACGAAGAACAGGAAGGCCAAGCACCAAACGGTACCGATGAGACCAAACACGTAGAAGATGGAGGGCCAGCCGCCGGCGAAACCATAGGCCGAGAGTAAACCGGATAGGGGCATGGAGATTACTGTACCGAATTGAGCACCTGGAAAATGTGGGTTTGGTTAGTGTTTTTGTTGCTTTTGGGCGTTTTAAGAGTGTGGTCTGTGTATGATAAGCTTGGTTGATTAATAAAGGTTAAAAAATAAATCACTACAAAAATGGAGTAATCTTCTGAGATTATGGTGCTAGCCACTATGATCATCTCAACTTCCGAGTTGAGAGGGTCATTGAGTTTTCAAGTTTTTTCGTTTAAATTATCTTATACGACGACGGTCAAAAATACTATTGAAAGGAAATCTATAATTACGTAAGTTGTTGAAGATATTAATCCACAAATCCATAGTCCCTATTCAGTTTCATTTCTTGATTCTACAATATGAGATAACCAAAGACCTACATATTTAGAAAGACAATTTTACTTATACTTAAATTAATACTATTAATGGTATTCGTTATTTTGTAGTTAGCATACTACTAATGGTTTAAAAAGTCAATACTTGCTAGACGAGAACTAACCTGCATACACAGCTGCTCCCATCCTACTCCTCTCATTGGGCGGAATCCATTTCGCCAGCATGGCGTGAGAGCACGGCACGATGGGACCCTCTCCTAGACCCTGAATGAACCTGACGAGGATCAGCCACTCGTAGCCAGCCTCAGCCGCCACAGGCACCAAGAGACCGAACACCGAGTTGATCAACATACCCACGCCTAAGAAGAGACGAGCTCCGTATCTGATGAAGAACGGTTGGAATGTTATTTTGGTAATTATAGAGTTTAGTTTGTCCAAAGTATATGGAGAATTTGATATTCAATGGGACGAAACAATTATAGTATGATCAATATACAATAGTTCATCCGAAAACATGTAGAGATTTTCAAACTGACAATTACTGAATGTTTGAATTTTAATTAACAAACAAAATTACTGAATGTTTAATTTGTTTACCTACTGTTTACGGACTATTTGGAATTTGGTTTGAACGCATCATTTTTAAAAAAATACAGCTGTCTAATTGTATCATCAGATTAGGAAGGCATAAAAAAACTACTAATTAGTTTATCGCACTCAGTTATATCTCATTGAATATCGAATAATTCATAACATTTTATGGGACCGTTTACCATGAACCATAATACATTCTTTATAACTAAATAAGGCATATGTACTCGTGTTTCGTATCACCTATCGATTACTTTGTAACATGTCAATGTATCATAAAAAACAGTACATAAATCAACCTTACCCTATTGATCAACAGGGGGACATTTATATGTC
The DNA here is from genome assembly GCA_018232405.1 of Junonia genoveva. NCBI lineage: Eukaryota > Metazoa > Arthropoda > Insecta > Lepidoptera > Nymphalidae > Junonia > Junonia genoveva. The sequence goes on along the minus strand of DVRM01000094.1, from coordinate 3,540 downwards.
ATTACTATATTATTGTTATGATACGATCACAGTGGGGACAGTCTGTTAGTATCATTGACATCGCCGTAGCAACGAGGTAGCCCCACTGTTTGATAACTAACGTCACCATACTTTGTTATGCTACAAACAGGACCCATACAAAAATACATTTATCAGATCGAGTCTTTCTACTATCGTAATGGAATGCTAAAAATGCCTACTTTGGCTATATTTCTGGTTTAAAGTCACTGGCTACCGTATATTTACGATACACCTATATTTCTGGTTGTAAACAATTGGTTGTTGTTTTCTGACGTTATAACTTATTTCCCTTCGAAAACGGGATATTTTTGAGTACCGAAGGCACATTCGGATACAACGAGACGCACAACTGGAAATCAGGACAATCCCGTTTAAACAAAACGTCTGGTCACATTATTGATAACAGAATAAGTTATAGAGCCATAAAGTTGAAGCCACTTAAGACTTAGAGACGAGAAACCCAATATCAATAAAACCAAATGGATCTCAAGTTGTAGGTACTAATAACAACTTTAGGTGCAATTCATTTTAATGGAATATAAACTTAGGTAGATATGCCTATCAATAACTTTACCTACTCTTGAAGTACTTACTTAATTCATTTTGTACGATGTACAGTACATAGTCATCGAGTTCGCGCGGACGCAGGATAAAATCTCTTAAGGTTAGTTCACGAAAGGGCAGCTACCGCGCCGCGTGTGCTCAACCACTACCATTTACCATTACCATTACCATTTACTATTTACCGTTTACCAATATATTCTAAACCATTTAAGTCTTTAATATTATTTAACTATTATACATACTATTTTCTATAGTGTCGGCTTACACCCGACACCAAGGTAATTAATGTATTAAAATTATGTTGACGAAAATTAACATATTGAAATTTTGTAATAGAGCTGTATTTTTAATCATATCTATCTAGGCAGGCTAAATTTACAAAATACTATCCTACAAGATTTAATGAAAATATATTGTTTTGGAGATAGGTGCGGAAAATACGAGTATTATTCATACACGAAAAACAAAACTGCGGCAAAACAAAACACGCACAGGATGATTTATAATTCTCATGTATATTCGCGAAACAACATTTACTATTAATTTTATTGCCATAAAAACAGACAAATTGACATGACACAAAATTCCCGGAATTTCTATAATTGTTATAAAGTGTTTACATATTATAATATGTACGTTGAACGTTATAACGTTAGTATATATTTTGCAGTGTTTTGGTTATGTTAGTTTTATTTTGAAGTTGTTATTGTAATAGCCTTAAAATGTCTGAAACAGATAATTCGGTTTCTATTATTCAAAGGATTTCCCCTGAAAGCCCCATTCAAAACTGAAACAATACTCGAGTACTTAAGGGATTTCCGAGTACACGGTCGATGAAAATTCAAATATAATGTTTCCTTAGAGCCCGTTCCCGCTTGTCGTGAGTCGAATCCAGATTTTGATCGGATATTCCAGTGGTAGAACATTCTATATGGAGCTATATACGCTTGTAGTCCGATTAAAAAACGCTGACATCCGATTAAAATACGGATCCGACACACAAGTGGGAATGCGCCCTAACTGCATATAATTCGATTTCAACAATTAATAACGACTGAATACAAAGTATGGTGCGGCATTGTCACAATGATGGCTCGACACTTCATCAAATCTCTATAGTTGTGTATAATAGCGACCCTGCGGTCGATACAATCGATCAGGAAATCTTTATAGTCATGGCATTCATGACATTATTTTATGATTTGTGAAATCTCCTGTATATAAACATTTACAATTTATGAACATTTTATTTTTTTCCTTTCCTTCATGTAACTGATTATATTTGAAGAAAATATATTTCAAGGTTTCTTTTCACGTATAAATAGTATTAATATTCACACTAATGGCAGACGTCTCTTTTGGCTTTTTTGTAAAAGGATGAGGTCTTCAGGTATTCAACCATTTGTTAAATTATTTCTTAAAATAATATTCATGTTTTCAATAGTGGACACGCTGCTATGGAATTTTTTTTCATTTTAGTACTTCTGTTCTAAATTCTGAAGGAAAACTTTGTAAGCTTAAGAAGTTGACAGAAATGTATAACAAATAATTTTATAGCTTTTGTCTCTCTCTAGCATAAAAGATTTACAATTTTGTCCGTTTCTAAAGTGTCAGAATTGTTTACCAGCTTGATTCAAATATTGCAAAAAAAGTATAAGCAAAACAAAGCCTGAAAGCGATCGCTTGTATTACCACGCCGTCACTATTAACAGTCCTTATTCTCTAGCATAGGGTATCAAAGTCACGGACCTCAACAGATCGTAGAAGCTCTCAGGACGCTAACAGTCCACGCTGTCTTTTTTGGTCTTCTATAAATTACAATGAATCGAAATGGTCTAGCGATGAGAACACGTTATCCTAAACCGAAGTTAGTAGACCCCGTCGAGTCCCTCGTAAAAACACAGGGGTCCAACTGGATCACGTTTTTATTTACTGGTTTAATCTCTAACAAATTTGGCTTTAGAGATCCCGTTGTGAAATCTAAAATATGACACACTAGCTGCGCCCCGCGGTGTTACCCGCGGATTATCAGATTATACTTAATAAGTAGGTATGTCCAAATTGTAGGCCAGATGGAGTTATAATATTTAGTGCATAATTTGTAACTCAGAATAACCTACAACAATAACCACAATTTAAATGTATTGAAAGAAAGAAAGAAAGAAAATATTCTTTATTGTACACCAAGGACACATACAATAAAAACTCATAATAACAGAATAAGAGGTGAATGATCACCCGATGGCAAGTGAATGCTGTCGCCCATGGACACCTGCAACACCAAAGGAGCCACAAAATGCGTTCACGGCCTTTTAGGGGGTATGGAGGGGGAATGGATAGGGAATGGATAGGGAATTAATGGGGAAGAAATTAATTACCCGGAAACTTTCACGACTATTCGTCAGACCATATATTTATACAAACAACTACAATTAAATAAAACAAAATAAAAATCTATTCGAAAATCTTTAAATAACATGCTAATTTTAATCAAAACAGCCACATCAAAACCAACTCAAATTTCATAATACAAAATTAACCGATAAAATCTTCCTTAAAAACCGAATTTATTCAATAATCGTAAAGCGATCTAACGTGGGGAGCCCCTAATCAAATATAATCTCGGTTTTCTTCAGCTTTCCTCGAAGTGAGCCAGCGGGTCCAATTAGGTATTGTGCGAAACGACGGTTTCTCATGGATAATGTGACCATACGTCTCGTTTTGAACGGGACTGTCCCACTTTTCAATTACGTGCTCCGGTGTCTCCAAAGATCTATTTTGGAAGCAAAGATATCTCATTTTTGACGTCATTTGGAAACCAAAAATATAGGACTACGGTAGCCGGTGACCTTTTTTAGCCAGAAATATAGAGCCAGTGATTGGATCTTAACCGATGATCGCCGCTGAGTTTTCAAGTGCTAAGTTTGTGTTTAACTTTATCTCGTGCTCGGCGAT
>DVRM01000093.1:0-13307 GCA_018232405.1 Junonia genoveva | reverse complement strand
AATTTAGCACTTGAAAATCCAGCGGTGCTAGCCAGGGTTTGAACCCGTGACCTTTGGTTAAGATCCACATGTTCGCAGCACTAGGCCATCTCGGCTCAATACAACTATGTAATACATGTATATTTGTAGATATATTCTACGTAGATTACGACATCAATTACTTCTGCTATTTTGAATAGTTATAGGTCAACCAAAAATCTGAACTAGAGCATACTTTTAAGAAGTAGACGGGAGAAGTCGCTGACAAAAGAGGCGTCAGTCGTAAAAAAGTCATGGGTATGTAACATTAGAGAGTGGATTGGAATTGCGAGCGCTGCCTAGGTATCTATTCCGCCTCGCAAAGGACAGAAAAAGCTGTGCCTACCATACCGTCAACCTTTGCTACTCGGAGAAACACTTTTAGAAGAAGATAAGAAATACTTAATTCGGTTTAAAAGTACTGAAAGTCTGGCGAATTAAGAGTATCTTCTTCTTAATCGATGAAATCAAATTAGTTGCCATTGCTTTTTGCTGCTTTAGACATTTGTTTTATTTGTAAAATAATAATATAATTCCTCCATAAAATAATTAGGTACATTATAAAACTGCCACGCCAAAAACTAGCGTAAAGTTAAGCAATCACTCTTTTAGGATTGATTTATATTAATGCGTAGGTGCTTCCTACGTTGTCAAATGTTTGTTTCTAACGGAGCTGATGCAAGAAGCTGGGTATTGTATTTTTTCAAATTGATTATAGGATATATTGTGTAATCACAAAAAAAATCTTGAATATCAGTTGCCAGACTATATAACACTAGAAATTTAAAAATTTAGTATAATATACAATCACTGTGATAAGATAAAATTAAAACGTGTATAATGGAAAATTATTTTCATTTTGTAAAATTTATAAGTACAACAAAATACTTCATTTATTTATTAACCAAATATTTTGTACAAGGATGCTTAATTTTATCATCAATAGTATCAGCGTGACTGATGTACGTATTTTTTATTTCTCATACTTTTAAAATCATTAATTACGTAGTGTGTCCACCTCCCACATTGGTATAATGAACTCGTGTAATGTATATTCTTATACATATTATCGAAACGACCTCATCATTATACAACACTAGCTTCTATATCACAATTTATAATTAAACTTGAAAACATCCTCATTAAATTTTTAACGCCGAGCGCCGAGATCGCACGTTTTATCCTCCAAACAACTTTATTATAAAGTTGTCGAAGTTTCTAGAAATTGGAAGGAAACGAGAAGTTTCGTATCAGGTTTACCGTTTCTTGTACACGTAAAGTAAAAGCGACGTTATTTCACCACCGCGATCCTGCGGTTCTGACCTCGCCTCAAGTTTATTGTTGGTTTATAACGTAAGATAATATAATAGCTTTGCTGTTAATCCCCTTAGTCTTGACTGCTTTATACCTGGAAATGTTGGAAGATTATGAAGCTTTGCTGTTTTTTTTTCAGGAACTTGTTTTCTGAATTTTTATGTCTTGTTGCTTGACTAGACAATCTATATTAATATCCCAAGTGAGACAGTATCATAGTTTTTTTATGGTACTTACATAAAACTGTATCAGCATCTTATAATTAGAAAGTATTTTAGTCATTATCAAAAAATATGCAACAGTTGGTGTAGAGTTAGTCCTTTTTTATTCCTGCAAATATGGTGCGTTATCTGATGGATGAGGATGACGATGTTCTTGTTTTTTGTTGGTCTACAGTAGTAGTGCTACAGTTGTTTAAGTCAAACCGACTGACGTGTGTCGTCTACACACATACGTAGGTGGGTTACACTGCTTTGTCTAGATTCCTATTCAAAATTTTTTATTTTCCACTGTCGTTTAAAACTAATTTACATTCAGCTAATACCAAGCTTTGCACGAAATTGTTAATTTAACTGAAAACGTCTGCAGAAGTAAGTCGCTCTATATGTTAATAGACTCCGCAAAGGATAATTCCTTTCCTTGCGGAACGGACTAATGTCCGTTTTGATAATATTTTTTTAATTATCCTCTTCAAATATCCTTAGGTAATAAACATGTTTATTTATTCTTTACTTTACAAAAATGTTAATGAGATTCTATGTTGCTGACATTTGTATTATAGCAATTTTGGAAAGAAAAACAATACGATAATTCGTTAATATTTTTGCTTATATTGTTTAATTTTCTTATAAGTCATTTTACATAAATATTCGAGGAAATGAGGTTTTTAGTAGAGTTCAATTATATAACCGTTATTCCGTCTATATTGCTAAATAGGCACTCGAATCACAATGCGTATTGAGCTTTGCTGTTCGTGAGAGATAAAACCTGGGATTGGCCGCGTTAGGCACGTAGGTATCCTTTGTTACCGTTTGCCTGATTGCTGTTTCGCACCTTTTCGAGAACACTTACCTCTGGGTTCCATTTCTTATTGATTTCGATTTTCTTTCTTTTGTGTTTCGTTAAACTTTTACGACGTTTTTCAATTATAACCTCATGCCACTTATGTTAGTGGTTTCGATTTTTGTATTTTTTATATTTTAACCACAATTTTGTGTAATTTGGGATTTAGTTGTTCAAGGAAGTACCTACCTTCCATAAAAACTTTTTAATATGTCTTTGTAAAGGTTATTCAATTATCAACATTATAATAAATAAACGTATACAACTATTTTATTAATTAATAACAAGATTCCGGTAAAACAAAAAGTTGGCGCCCAAAGTGGGACTTCGGTTATGAAATACTTTATTGCTCTTATAACGTGCAAGCAGCGAGTTTAACCATAATTCGTTTTATATCCTTGTTGGACGATAAACGTTTTAGTATGTATTTATTGCTACGATGTATAACTTTGAGTTACTACCCTAATCTTGAAACGTTAAAAATCCAATTCCGTTAGATAGGAATTTATTTTTATATACCAATGAAATTAAAAAATAAAAGTTATATCTACAATAACTCACGGATACCTAGTTATTTTCATCAGACTAAAATAGATGTTTTCTGTTTTAAGCTAGGAAAAATCAGTAAATCTGAAGCGTTTTCTTATTCCCCATAGGCGAAGTTTCCCCTCATCAAACTTGTCGTTAAGAAAGTCACAAAGAAAAGATAAATACGAAGTTCCCTGAGGTATTTGCGAAATTCATATTTAATGAATACCTTCGTCAAAATCGATTGATAACATTTCGTCATTATTTTTTTATGCTGTTTGATAATGAAAGTATGAGGAAGCTATTCTGGCTTAAGTAGCAGTTTTATAACAATAAAGGGGCTATCTACATATTTCCCATGTCAAATACTTTTTATGTGGATTAGAAAGTGGCTAAAACAATTTTTCGGATTAGTCATCCATGGCCAATAGTTGAAATCTTATTTGAGATAGACTTAAGACTACTACGCTGCTTTTTGTAAAAATGTTAGACAGTTTCATTCACGGCCAGATTTAAGTAGGCCCTCGTTCTAGAATCAGGTACGACCTTGATGTGTCCGCTCCATTCATTTCCCTAGATGACTGAGCTTTTCTCATTACAATCGATTCCTCATTTTGATCTCCTCGAGGAAATTGGATTCTATTCTTCAGGGCATAATGATGAGTTTTCGTCGGCAAATAATAATTCAATTTAACTTATAATTACCTTAGAATTAGATATTTTGTTGAATTATAAAAAAGGTTCGTGGCTCAGTTATTAATATTTTAATTTTCATTGTAATATATTTTGACTAATGAAAATAACGGGATGTATGTATATTTTGTTACTTTACCTAATGATTTCATATATAGTTATTGAATACCTCCTTCATTAATGCGTCTTTTACTGTCATAAAAGGAGAAACGTTAGGGAATTAGACTTTCTTCTTCCTTCCTCATTATTTTTAAAAGTGACATTGACGCTCACTTGCCTGCTATACATAGCTAGATGATAAACCTATTTTATACAAATTCTGATAGCGATCGTATATTATAATACCTATGTGTATAAAATCGGCTTTGTGCAATTCGGTCGTTGTCGACCACAGAGGATTATGGTTCGTCTTATACCGCAAATTCACCACAACGTCTGTTTATTCGATACAAACTATATACATATAATAAAATATGTAGCTATATTGAATAGTATTCCTGAAAGACAACGTTTTGATGTATATGGATACTACGTGAAATTGTCGAGTTGACTATTTTTTCAGTATGGTACGCAATATGTTTGCCGATTCTGAACAAATTTTTATATTTTTGAATGGGTTAGACCGATAAAACAAATCATAAAAATTAATTTCCAGTAAAATTGTTATTTAGTGATTTACTTTTACTGTTATAATAACAGACATTGAAATTAATATTACTTTTATATTTACAGGTAAGTCGTCAATATATTAAAGAGCCAATACCGTCACCAGAATTTTATGGTAAGTATTAAGAATGTTCTTATTTCGTATTACAAACGCTGATAAAATTTTCCGTAAGACGATTAGATCCGCACCGTAAGAAGGAATTCTAGGAAAAGAAGTCTACATTAAAAAACCGAATTCTTGGAACTTTAATTTCCACTGAAACTTTTTAATTTAAGCAGTGATGCGTTAGAATCTGTTTTTGTATAAGAAAAGTCGATCCATTGATTATGCAGACGTGGAAAAAGGAATAGTTAATAGAAATTTCCTTTGAACCGTCGGGTAGATTCCCGCAGAAGTTGCACAATACGGTTATCATAATGACTGTGACGTCAGAGATCTCATCACTCTGAAACGGATCTCACTAATGGCATTGTCTACAACGTGAGAAAAAACCAGAATTATTGGAACTTTACTTTCAACCAAAGCTTCTTAATTCAAGAAGTGATGGATCTTTCTCCCTTAAAAAAGTCGACCCATTTATGATGCAGTCGTGAAAAAGAGATAGTTAATAGAAATTCCCTTTGAATCGCGTCCCACAGAATGCGGTTTGACAATGTCTATGACGTCACAGATCTCATCACTATGAAACGGATATCGTGAATGGCTTTGTCTCCAACGTTACGGAAAAACCGAATTCTTGGGACTTTCCATCAAAGCTTCTTAATTCAAGAAGTGATGCCATTGCATCTATCTCCCTAAGGAATGTCGATTCAGTGATGCATTTGTGAAAAAGAGATAGTTAATAGAAATTCTCTTTGAATTATCAGGTAGAGTCCCGCAGAAGTTGCACAATGCGGTTGGCACAATGGCTGTGACGTCATAGATCTCATCACTCCGAAACGGATCTCGCTGTGAATAGCTTTGTCTCCGTTGGAGTCAGACGCCTTTATAATAAACTGTTACCGTGTATAGCTTGGTGTGACGATGAACTTGGTTTTTCGGAATGCTTATAGAATGCTTAGATTAAAGAATGATTTATTATTGGTGTAAACAAAAATTACAAACCCCTATTATTAACAAAAGCTAAGGCTACGATACCACTAAAAAGATTTAAAAAAAGAAAGAAGGAGAAAGAACTAATATTTTATGGCAAATTTTTAGTTCTCCTACATTTTCGTTCCTTCAATTTTCTCCAGTAGTATACTTCTTCAATCGACTATTGTGAGGTTTTCGGAAAGCTATTTTGTTGTTGATATCTTACAGATTTTTTACCAAAATATTTTAACGAAATATTATGTAATATCGAAATTTAAACGTATCCCATAATTATGAAAACAAAATAATACTCTAAATTACCCGAGGGTTCACGTTCATTATGTTCAGTGTTCATTTATTTAATTAAAATTTTAAAACAGACCCCGGCAATGAGAGGTGAAATTTCTGGTGAAGTTTGCAGCAGTTTTCATTAGGGACACCTGCTTGAAATATTTAGAACAAGTGCGTTATTATACACTCTGACACACGTGTGAGCTTTAACGTTGTTTTGTCTTTATTTTATAGAACTGTTTTCATCTGTTACCCATATTATGTTGTTGGAGTTAGAGAAAAGACTGTTTAATAAAATTTTATCTTTATATTATTTATTACCTTGCACTCCTGATATATTTAGGGGGTAAATTGTTGATGGAAGAGCCATTTGGAGTCATTTTTTTAAAACCTGTTCTAATACCTACATTTCATAAAGTAAACTATTTTTTTTTAAAGAATGCCTTAAAATATACGAATAGTTCATTGTAGTTAGTGAGTATTATATTATATTATATAGGTTAAACAATAAAAAGACATGTACATTCAAATGTTTGCCCGGCAAAGTCTTTTCTATTCTAAATGACGTTCAGACGATAGTTTCAGCCTCGTAAGATTGTCGCTTTCAGTTTTCCATGTCAACAGCAACGAAGAAACTTGCACACATCTGCTCTTCAACAAACAATAGTAAGATATGAGCCAACATTATTACAGAGGAATGTAGGATTTACGCTCAAAAATTTAAGCGCTAAAATCGCGTGCTGCAATTAAGTCTTAATCTATTTTAATTGAGATAGCATCACGAGCCAAAACCAATAATTATCACGTCGTGAGGCCACGTGGACCTAACATAAAATGTGATTGTCTGCAATAAACTGTTTCAAGGCTAATAAAGGCCTCAAGTACACTTTGTGACGCAAGTCCAGCGGTTTTATTGGTATTCTTCCATGTTTGATGCAGGCCGCAGATGACAGTTATAGATTATTAATAGTTCGGTTTATTTATAACCGTCGCGTCTGTTTCTAATAAGGTAACTGCATTATCTGTTTGATTTAGACATTGGATTATCTTATCTTGGCTAGGTTATGTTGCTAAAGATTATCTACATGTCTTTTAGTCATTGTTATTGCAAATAATTACACCTTAGAGATTAGGATAAAATTATTTCTGTGTAGTAATTGTAATTATTTTGGGTACCAAAACTGCGCATATAAAATTTATATATAAATTGAATATTTGAATATAAACTTGTGTAGTATTTTCTATTTGTAGGAAAATATATTAAAATCTTTGTTTTCTGTTGCATCAAGAGATAGTCTGTTTTAAAGGTTACTTCATCCTTTAAACCTGTTATTTTATTTGGCAATTCCTTGAAAAATATTTTCCTTGGATTGATAAATGAGTTAGCCAACTCAGTTCACTCGCTCGGCGTCTCTAGATTCGTGGCAAATCCGATTTCCTCTGTAATTTTCAAGTTATCTAGACGTTTCAAACTGTCAATATGCTGATCTAGTTCTATTTGCATATAGAGCCGTGTTTCTGCTTCATTTCCAGCTTTCGTTTCAGCGTTTATGAATAATTTATCAAGATTTGTTTTTGTACTGTTTTAGTGTTTAGATTTTTTAATTCGATTTGGACCTTCAATTGTGTTATTCAGTAAACCGCACTATGAAGCATCAAAGACTAGGTAGTTCGGGTTTTTTACCAATTTAAACCATTTAAAGCAAAATATTTTTACGGTAAATACAACTGTTGCACTTCTGCATTTTCATTTATGTAGACGTGGTGTATGCGGGTATTTGCATATTAATATCGAAAAATATTTCTTCTAGGTAACAGCAGTATCACTGATAAACCAGAGCATCTCAGTATTAATGGTTCCATACAACAATTCTTTTTATGATTCTTATATTGATTTGACTAGCAAGAAAAAGGATGTATCGAATTGTTATTGTTAATATTGTTGAATTTTATACTTTATCACTTTAACTTAACAAGGAAAGGACACAATGAAACAACACGCTTAACTGCCAAGGCGGAAAGTGAAGTAGTTTTTATTACTCTGAAATGTGACATAACAAATGACAGTGATAATGGCAAAACATCATTCAGCCTGAAAATTAAACAAGTTATAATTACTAATAAAAATTGTATTTTGAGCACGTTATTAACAAATATGTCGGTGAGACTGCTAATAATTTTACCTGAACGCGTAAAAATTTTGTCTTGTTTAAAACAAACGTTTTGTGGCTTTGCTAGTAAAATTACGATTAATCTTTGGTTTTTTATTTCCCTCGATACAATCTCCAAAATTAAACATTACCTCCTGACACTATTGATTAATTTTATTCTTTGTTTTATAATACATTTACAGGAATAGGAATTCCGCTATTCCGGATGAAAATATATTTAAAAAATCACAGCTTCTTAAATATTAATTATATCTCCAGAATTTCCAATAATACTGTGCTGACATCAAAAATATACAATTTAAAGTCATATACAGAGAATCATAAACAAAATAACCTAAAAATACGTTAAACTATGAACCAAGATGCCATCAGGCACGTAAGCTTTTAAGAAATGTTGAACATTTGCGAAGAGTTACGGTGCTCTTAAAGGTTCTTCCACTGTTTTGTTTGGAATAATGGTCGACATTTATTTCACGTATTATTATAATCGTGTGTTATAAAATATAATGAAGTAATTTGCCAATATAAAGCATATTAGTATAAACGCATTCAAATGAAAAAAAAACACTGCTTTATCAAGCTATTTGGATGACACTAATTAGATAACATGGATTTCTTTTGTAAGTAAGTAAATTTTATTAACCATTCATAAACACCGTTCTACCGTGAGAGAGCCACGCATTTGCACGATGGGGCAAGCTCGACCGGAGTGATACCACGGCCTCACAGAAAACCGGCGTAAAATGACGCTTGCGTCGTGTTTCGCTGCGTGAGTGAGGGTACCGGAGGCCCAATTCCTCACCCTTCCCCATTAATTCCCATCCATTCTCCCTCCATACCCCCTGAAAGGCCTGCAACGCATTTTCTAGCTCCTTTGGTGTTACAAATGTCCATGGGCGCCAGCATTCACTTTCCACCAGGTGAACTGCCAGCTCGTTTACAGCCCTAACCCATAAAAAAAACTTTTTCCATTATTTATATTTACGAAATAATAACATTAAAATACATTTAGGGGACCGGAGAGAAAATCTTTTGCGACGACGTTTTACAAGTACGCGATCAAAATTTTCGTAGAAATATCAATTTTGGAAAAATAATAAAATTTATATAAAAATAAATTCTAAAACTAGAATATTATTATATATACCTTTGTTACAATAAATGACATACGAGGATAATCTAAATATCTAATAACAAAAAAATAATAAATAAACGATATCACTTACTTAACGATTCAATATTTTATTATTTTTTATACTTACCTATTTATTAGGTAGTGTCTTATGCAACTATGTATTTATTTTAGTGCGTTTTTGTCTATTTAGAATCGATTTAAATAAAATACGATAAAAACTAACTAGACTTACGTAATTTCGGCGAAGAAAAACGATGCTAAATATTTTGGAAACCTGGCGTGATGGATTTTTTTTTATTATCTATCAAAGTCAATCATCAAAACTGAATGGGGAAAACTATTGTAGAGCTGTGTAATAATTAACTGTGTAACAAACAACTCATTCCGTTCGGTTGATCATTACATAGGTACTGTTAGCGGAACTATTTGGAATACATGATTCGGTGGTTGTCTAGTGACGGCTGTTGATGTGATGATAGAGGAAATGGCGATATAGGGATATTATTTTAAGGAGCGCTGGAATAGAGACATGTTTAATGAACAGTGGTTGTATTATTCCTTCCCTTTAATAATAATGCTTTCAATAGTACATTTATAATAGATATTATTTTGCTTTATGAACTATACCTAGTAAAAAATGATAGTAAATAAAAATATTATTTACGATCCGGTATTAAAATACTATACTCAAAGTTTAATAGTGGTTAGAAGTTAGAATTTTACTTTGGAACCGACGTCGGCAAACAGCAATGTCCCTAAATAAATAAAATATCACAACCTATACTCGATCACCACGTTGTGCCACTGCAAGTGGATCGGGAATAAAACAACGAAGAAAACTGTATAAATTGAACCTTCCCTTATAAATTGATATCTTTATCGAGACATTGCACGTAATTTATTTAACATTAAAAATATATGTAATAAAAAATGAACGAAGATTTGTGAAGAAAAGGTGTGCAGTTAGAAAATGCTTCAGTGTTCTAATTTACCATTCTTTCTACTTGGCCAGTCTTACAGAGACATCAAACTTTAATGAACCTTACCACATTTAGTTTTTAAAACATATCGTAAACTTTAAGATCATGTTGGCTCCGCGGTGTTTACGCTTAATTCCCAATGAGTAAGGACTCTCTTGCTTACTAACCAGTATTCTAAACCGTAAATTAGATTGCGTACCATTATATACCTAATGGTACGCAATCGAAACTTTGTACAAAATATTTTTTTTTTCTGGATATAACTTCAGAACAGGAATGCTTGTGCAAGCTATATCAACATTTGTTGGTAGTAAAGATGCTTTTGCGAATTTTAAAAGTTGCTTCAAGTTGCTTCTTGTCGATAACTTGAGAGTCAAGGCAGACGAATTTGCTTAGGTACTGCATCGAAGTCTTATTTCTGATAGTTATATGCGGTGGCAATGGTACATAATTTCGAGCGGCTTTGAAGTGCTTGATTAAAGCTACATTTTCCTGTAATATAGAAATTTTATTTCTTGCATACTAAACTCAGAGTTCCAATGCGACTCAATTACTAAGTCGTCTTGTGTCGGTCTGACATCATTTCATACATTATTACTTTTTCATCGTCTTAGGTAAGTAGGTATCGCGTTTTCACTTTAACAAATTAGTTACAACCTCTTTTCGTAATTATAGTGCAAACACTAAAATAGAACATCATTAATTCATAACATTCAATAATATTATAGAGCAAGTGACGCGCCTCTCAGAATATTACATTCTTGAAACGCTATTCGCGTTCCACGAGATTTTGAGAAACGTACATATATACTCGTATCTCAAACCGACCTGAAAATTAAGGCTGGTTTTATTGTCACGCGTTTTGGCACTTCCAGTGGAGCGTGCTTATTAGGAAATGTATAGGGATTGTACTTTCAAATTCATGTGCTTGAGCAGTACTGTTCAGTAAACGCGCGCTGTTTGCCGGCGTTGTCGAAGCGCGCCGTGTAGTGGAATCCGCTGTTCAAGCATGCTATTAAACTGCTAAACGGTACCATAAGTGTGATGTGTATTTGTATATTTTATGAATTATCAAGTCTGTAATATTTTAGGTATGACAACAATTTCCTGTATTTGTTTTTTAAAATTTTGTTAACCTCATTCTCGATCTTCGATATTTTGCAATGAAGGAATTAGATACATCAAAATAATATGTATAATAACACATCAACATTGAAGTTTCTTTGAAATGTACAAAAAGTCTAAAACTGTAATGTTTACTAGCAGTTTAAATTTATGTTTTCCCCTTTCAATTCAGAGAAGAAGCCAATTTACTTGAATTCTCGGAGGAATGAGAAGGTTTTATTATAAGATATGCTCCACAACGTATCATAATAAAGTTGCTTGCTAGCTGGAACGAAATCTTTAGAATGACTTTTTAAAAGCCATAAAAATAAAAATTGAATTGAGAATTACTTTAGACGTAAGACATAATTTTTTAATTCCAATCAATAAAATTATTATTTAACATGACTCATTTTGCCGGTAACGTTAACAGTTTTTATAAATATGGGCACGAATCGATATAGGGAAAGCAATTCATTTTTTCTCTTTCAAAGGAAAATATAAATATCTCCCCCAATTCCTTGACTTATATCATAAAAGTAGACTTATATCATATATCAAAGCATTATAAATATGCTATATTGCTTGATTTTATTAAAATACGTATCACAATATGTACAACTTTTCATACTCTCGGAGTTTCTTTTTTTGTTACAAATATTTTTCACCTTAAAATATTTTTTGGTTGACTGAACTTCATTCAAAATTTACCACTTAAGAAGCACTCACTACTTAACTTTGATGAATATTGTTTACATTGATCAAAGTTTGAAGACAAGACATAAGTGGAAAAAGTGCTTCTTATCATTAGCGCTCTCATCTGTGTACTTGCTTTACTTTTGCCGTGTCAACTACAAGAAATCTCCTTTGACTAAATCTTAGAAGCCTTTAAATATCTTAAGAGACTATTTATCATTCCGCTGCTTCTCAAAGACGAGTAACAGGAAATAGGTTTTACAATTAGTGAAAGGTATTCCAAGTAACCAACAGCGATATTAACATCAACCGTGACTGACATTTAGTTGGCAGAAATACTTGATTCCTAAGTAAGGTATAAGAAACTAATAGGTATACGTGGTTATCATCGGTACGGATCCTTAGGGAACTTTGCGGATGATCTTTTTTAGCAATTCAATTCGAACTTGTACCCCTACCTGATCATATTTTTCGTTAGTTTTTTTTTGTAACGACCTTTACAGGTGACGTTTTTAGGTATCAAGTTAAAATTGCACTCCTAGTCCTAGTGCCGTGCGGTGTGTTTTGTTGCTTTTTCACGGCTAAACCGATTTGACTGAAAGTTGAAGATGTAATGGCGTATACCATCGGAATAGGGCTATATTTTTCCGAATTTTTTTTAATTCCAGCATGAATTCCACAAAACCACCAAAGGCGCAAAAAAAGTCACGGCAGCAGCTAGTTTTCATTTAGGTTTTAAAAAATGATTACATTAAAAATGCAAATTTTCTATTTAATAAACAGAGTTAGAAACAAGTAAGCTTAGTGTTTTTCACATTTATATTTATGTGAAAATTACATAAAAAACTTTAATTCTATCGAGTTACCAACACACATGTACTTAAGTTGTCTAATATATTGGCAATTTGTACGTAATTGTAGTTGCGAGTAAGAAAGGAGCTAATTTACAAAGTTTATTTAGCAAGTCTGGACCTGAAACTGAAACGAATCCGATATTGGTTTCTGAAAGCAGCAAAGCTGGACTCCACTTTGGTCGTTAATACATTAATAAATTATTACTGAAGTGGAAACCGATAATTCGAGTACGGCGCAGATTATATTTCGAGGTAATCTTGATAAATCTTTTATTTAATTATTTATTAAGGTATCACTTTTACATTTAGAGACGAAATAAAAAAAGTCGTGATTCGTCCTTTTCTTACATTTATGAATCTCTATACTGATAAAGGTTTGTTCTCGACTTTGACTCTCTACCATAATTGTTTCGGTAATTTATCGTGTATAAGGACCTTCTCCTGACAAAAAAATGTACTACAAGAAGTAGAGAATGAAGTATTGGAGACGGGTGGTACGAAGTTCCATTCATTTGTCCAAATTTACAATAATAGGGTCACAAAAAGAATAAATTTTCGTCGATCTATGTCGATGTACGATAGATAATTTAATTTAATTTAATATAAATATAAGTATATATATACGGAATCCTCGTTTGGTCTCGTCTGGTCCTTGTGGGTTTACCCACCGTGCCTCGGAGAGCACGTAAAGCCGTCGGTCCCGGTTGTTATCAAAAACAC
>DVRM01000092.1:0-13333 GCA_018232405.1 Junonia genoveva | reverse complement strand
AAACCGCCGTCGCCTCGCGTCCGATCCTACACAGGTACTCTCCAAAGCAACCGTGACCGGTCAGTACCTGTGTAAGTCGGAAGGTGACTCGTCGCTTCCGCCGCATCCAGGCCTCGAAGGCTGGCAGGATCGCACTCACGACGCGTTTGTGCGCGTGACAGTTCGAACGTCAGAGACAGCTGATCGCAAATTGTAACACATACAGTTAAAAATTAATAAAACAATATATATTATCACAAATCTTTGAGAAAAGTAATAGTGTGGTAAAAAATAGTGATTGTTGTGTTGTGAAATTAAAATATTAGTAATTTACTTGTGAAATTAACAAACAATAACAATAATTCGTCAGCCGTTTGAATATTTTTGTGTACCTACCTCACATAAAAATATTAAATTATCAATCGTTTACGAAACATTTATAGTGTTTGTTATATATTGGATTTGCAAGCTGATTATAATTAGAAATGGGTTACAAGTGCAATACGTGCAAAAAATTTCTTGGACTTGCTGACAGCGTCAAATGCACCAAATGTACTCTGATCTATCATCGAGTTTGTGCACGCATCAGCCCTAGTGGCAGTCTACCCAGTAAGTGGTTGTGCCCTCACTGTAAGCCCAGTCATGAACCTGTACCCAAGATGTGTACTCCAGTGCAGGCAACCACATCTGACCTGACGGAGGACCCAGAGGAATCATCCTCTGAAATCAATATAGATAGCGGGGACACATCTAATATGATTGTTCAAGAACTTCGTCTATTGCGCAGTGAAATGTCATCATTTGCCCGTGAAGTTTCATTTCTCAGGGAGGAGATGTCCCGCTTAAATTCAATTATGACAGAATATGGAAGTCGAATGAACACAATTGAGAACAGGCTTGATGTTTTAGAGTCATTTAAAAATTCTACAAGTAATAACGAATCGGAAACGATATCATTACTGCGTACTGAAATAAATGATCGTGAACAAGACTATTTATTAAACGACATCGAATTAGTGGGGCTCCAAGAAAAATCAGGTGAGAACCCCATACATATAGTCCAGCTGATTGGACGAAAAATGGGCGTAGATGTTGACGAGCGTGATATCGTGAGTGCAGAGCGGGTCGGGCCCCGTCGTGTCGGCGGTGCTGGGCGCGACAAGCCGCGACCGCTGGTGATACGACTGGCGCGGCGTGCCGTGCGCGACAAGCTGCTGCGCGAGGCGCGCGTGCGCCGCAATACGGATTCAACCGACATCGTGGAGGGTGACTCGCACCGCTTCTACCTGAACGAGCGACTTACAAATATCAATCGCCAGCTCTTCTATGCGGCGCGCCAAGAAGCACAGAAACAGGGATGGCGATACGTCTGGACTAAGGGAGGACACATTTTTATACGTCGTGGTCCTGAGGCGAAGGTACATCGGATACACACAAATAGTGATATTATTAAGTTTTTTGGCTCTGTTGTCGTTTGATAACGTATAAAAAATTCTTAAAGATCTTATTATTTATTTATAAATCTCAGTATACCTACAATAAAAGTTTGTTATTTTCTAAATCTTTAAATAATTGTCAATCTGGTGTTATACTAGTTATTAAACAATATTATATTAAATGTTATAATGATGACAACAAATTATTACACATGTTATTACATACATATAAGTCTCTTATTCCTACGCAATTGGTATTTAAATTTGTTTTCAGTATCTTCAATTCACTATTGTTAAAATATGTCAATAAAATTATACATAATTTATTCTTTCAACAGCCTGTGAAATTCACTTTATTATTTATATATTATATGTGTACTCATTTTTATACACTACATTATTGTAATATAGGTGCATATGCAATTTTTGTATTTGTTTATTATTATTGTTCCCATAACTTATTATTTCTTAGTAAATATATCAATAAAACGAATGACTTAAGATCTAATACGCTTCGTAAAATAAATACAGTTTATAGTAAATTTTTAAAATGATTGTGACGCGTAGACTCAAATTTGGATTAATAAACCCATGTTCGTTAGGTAATAAGCATGATGAGTTCCTTGTTGCCGTCAGTAGACTTGACGTAGACATTTTGGCTGTTAATGAAACTTGGTTGCAAGCGGGAGAAGACGGTCGCGCTCCGATAATGTCAGGTTATCGTCTACGGCACAAGCCGCGAATTTTAAAAGCCCGTGTAGGTGGCGGGGGAGTGGGATTTTATATAAGAAAAGAAATATCAGCAAGAATTCTCACTCATCCCGAAACGGAAAACGTCGAGCAGATGTGGCTAAGGATAAAGGTGAGTGGTAAAATTATTATAGTTGGAACTGCGTATAGGCCGCCTTGGGTTAACCTTCAATATTTTTTAGATTCTTTAACAGAAACTTACGGCTCTTTTTCAAATTATGACTATATCATGCTCCTAGGAGATTTTAATGTTAATTTCTTGAATGATCATAGTACAGAAGTTAGGCGTTTAAATGAATTTCTTACCTACACCAATCTCACTCAACATGTTAACCAAGCAACACATTTCAAAGGGGATGCTGAATCACTATTGGACCTCATTTGCTCAGATCTTCGTGTTACTCGAGTATGGGTTGACTATATAAGAGACTTAAGTCATCATGCTATAGTATCTTGTCAAATTAACATTAAAAGGGATAAGCGGAAACCTCAGCTGAAATTTTATAGGCAAATAAATAATATCGATGAGAATAATCTTAAATTGTGTTTAAATTCATTTGATTGGGAACTGCTTAAAGAGAATAATGATATCAATTTAATAGTTAATGAGTTTACTAATACTGTTATTTCAATATTTGATGAGCTTGCACCATTAAAGTCTAGGTATTTTAAAGAATTTAACTATCCTTGGATCACATATAATATTAAGTTGATGATGAAGACAAGAGATGACGCTCATATCCGAGCAAGACAAACAAAGTTGGAATCACATATTGATTACTACAAGGAATTAAAAAATTATGTTGAATATGCCATAAATAAAGAAAAAAGTGCTTATTTTACTACGTACATAAATAATAATTCAAAAAATTCATCATTGATGTGGAAACATTTAAAATTGAATATTTCCCACCAAAATAAAAAAGATTGTATACTACCGGAACATTTAAATGACCCAAATGCCTTAAATAAACACTTTTTAGAGAAACCTGGAAACGATTTTGCTTCATCGTCAGATTTAACTTTTTATACTAATAATAAATGTACTTCAAGCACATTCACCTTAACTACAGTTAACTCAATTACGATAGTAAAAATATTACGTAGTCTCAAATCTAATGCTATTGGGTTTGATGGCATCTCGTTACAAATGATAAATGTATGCATGGGTACAATTACTGATATGATAACCTTCATTATTAATAAATCAATAAGTACTAGTAGTTTCCCTGATCTTTGGAAAAATGCAATCATCAAGCCGATCCCAAAGACTGATAATCCAAGTGAAATGAAGGATCTTCGTCCTATCAGTATATTGCCGTGCCTCTCCAAAGTTTTAGAGAGAGTAGTGTGTTCACAGCTTAAAGATTACCTGGAAAATAACTCGATTCTTCCTGAAGTGCAATCAGGGTTTAGGAAACGAAGAAGCACTACTACTGCCTTAATCGATGTGGTAGATAATATACTGAATGCTCAGGACCGTGGAGAGGGGACTATACTGGTACTCTTGGATTTTTCTAGAGCATTTGACACAATAAATTTGACGTTACTGTCAGCAAAGCTTCACTACTATGGCTTTAGTCAAGAAACAATAGCATGGTTCAATAGTTATCTATGTAATAGAACGCAAACGGTAGAGGTGGTTAATGCAGATGGAAGTAGGGTTTTATCACAGGGTTCTATAGTTAATAGGGGAGTACCTCAGGGCTCTGTTTTAGGTCCCTTGCTCTTTATTTTGTATTGTGCGGATATAACAAAACAGATTATAAATTGTCGTTTTCACATTTATGCAGACGACATACAATTATATATTTCCTTTAAACCTAATGAAACACTTGATGCTGTCAATAAACTTAATGACGATCTTAATCGTATCGCGTTATGGTCAGAATCAAATAGTCTCCAACTTAATCCAACTAAAACAAAATTTATGATTTTAGGAACTAGACATCAAATACAGAAAATTTCCCAATATAATATTAATATTAATATACTTAATAAAAATATTGAACGCGTTATTGAAGCACGAAATTTAGGAGTGTTGTTTGATGAAAATTTACGTTTTGAAAAACACATTTTAAATACAGTTCGTAATTGTTTTTATCGACTTAAGATTTTGTACCGTATTAGAAAATTTATCACTACTAATATTCGAATCAACCTTTGTGAAGCTCTAGTCTTATCTAAATTAAATTATGCGGATGTGGTTATTGGTCCGCGACTACTATCTAGAACTAAGAACATCATACAGCGTGTGCAGAATGCTTGTGCGCGCTACTGCTTCAACATTCCGCCACGCTCACACGTTACACCATATTTAAATGAAGGTAGTATATTAAAAATGGATTACAGGAGACAATTACATTTTGCTACAACGTTGTTTGGAATTATTAAATATCATGTGCCAACATATTTATATAGTAAGCTAAAATGGAAAAGTAATAGTAATACAAAATATGTAACTAGGGCATCTCTCTATCAGTTAAGTGTTCCTGCTCATCGAACTATGGCATTCAAGGGGAGTTTTAGTTTTAACGCGACGAAATGTTGGAACGACTTACCTCCACCTTTTCGAAATCTAAAAAATATAATAGATTTTAAATTTAAATATAAACAATACTTAATTAATAGACAAAAACAGTTGTAATTGTAATTTGTATTATATGTAATATTTTATTTTTATTTGTTATTATATGTTATATATATGTATGTATGTATATATGTATATATGTGTATGTATGTATACAAATATAAAACCTTCCATTAACTGAGTATATAATTTATTTGAATTTATTAAAATCAATATAATGTATAATAAATGAAATATAGATTTAAATGAGCTAAGTATTACACACGTAGAAGGAATGAAGCGTAGGGATAAGCAGATCAAATTATATGTATGTAGTTATAGTAACTAAAAAGAAAAGAAAAGTAGGTATGTAGTTAATATATTTATTTAGCAAATTGTTTGTTTGTTCATCAATTTACGTATTTGTACTTTTTATATTTTTGTATTAGCTGTAAATTATATATTATTTCTACATTTTAATTCTTAAAAAACTTTTTCATTGTTAAATATAATAGGGGTCACTGACGTTCGTGTGTCACCAAGGGTATCCTTCTGAAAATCAGCGTTGCAGTGTCATCAGTACCACTGCAACATACAAGCTGAGAGGGTCACCCCTTGGTGACCACACGCCTTCTTATAGATGTAGTGATGTAGATAATATGTTAATAATCAAATATTGTATACGAAGTTAAGGATCTATCTGTAAGGAGAGAGATTTCAAAAAAACAGCCCATTTACACGCTGGCGTTGGTGAAGGCTGATGTAGGCTCGCCCAGCGTGTAAACGTACCATAAGAGTTTTGTGCCTCCTTGTACTGAATACAAATACAGTGAAACTTGGTTAATTGGGACCTGGTGTTAGTGGGACGCGAAGTGGGAAGCGTACTTCTATATCTGGGATTATTGTTCCCATTTGACCTCTATAACTGAGACAATATCATTTTGTTTTTTTTTACTTACTTATTTTTAATAACCTGTATCCTGATCTCTATCTATGGGAACCTCTGTAAATGAGATAGATATTTATTTATATCTGGATATCTTTGATACTGGGTAAGTGGACTTTTAATGCTGTAAGTTGTTAAATAAAAAAATGTTATCTCATACAACCAATTTTTTTTTGTTATATAAACGCATATGAAACTGCGTGGGACAGCTATGACAGTAATAAAAGTAAAAAAATTTTAACTTAAGATCTAGTAGCTAGTTATCAGCATTTCGATTTTATTCCATACAATTTCTGAAAATAATACTTTCGAACTTTCGGCTTCTATTTTGAAAATATTATTTTCTAATGTTAGGTACATCTTTGAAGGTGTCTAATATGTATGATTGAGCGTTAGTTTCGTGATAAACATAAAATTCGTACATTATTATCTATTTCTCAAGATCTCTCTGCGATAGATAGATTGTTTTGAGAGGCACTTAGGAACAGCAATTGAAGTTATTTTCCAAAAACAACGGTCTTAACCGAGTCCTTCAACTTATTTAGATAGTTTAAACGTGAAAATTATTCCGCGTGATGTATTTATTAGCGATATTATATAAAACATGTATTATATTATACCTACTTCCTTGTCCCGAAGTTAAAAGAATCCTGTACAGAGGATTTATCATGGTTAAATCTCTATCGCTATGTCAACAATGTACTGAAATCTACTAAAACTGTTTTAGCAAAAAAAAAAAAAAAAAAGAAATGGTCCAAAGATGAATTGAAATCGACAGAGATAGTTTTGGCCACGGGTTTTGGCAAAAAAAACTGTCAAAATGTTATGAAATCTTTAGTAGGTAATTAACCGTTTAAGCATGATTATGCCACGTGTTATTATAGTCCGATGGAACTTGATTGATCGGAATTGAAAATTACTTTGACGGACATGCGCAAATTCTAAGTCGACTCGTGTTCAGACATATATGTACTTACATCTATATTTAAAGTAAAGACTAATTTTCATTTACGTATTTTCAGGTCAAAAAATTGCTATGATGGAAATGAGGTCGGTGGTTTCAGCCATCTTGAGGAATTTCAAACTTATCCCTGTGACGAAAACTAAATATCTGCATTTTACTGTCGATTTAGTATTAAGAAATTCTGGACCTACGTATGTGAAATTTGAGAAGAGAATAAGTTTTTATTTGTTAAAATATAAAATGGAGTAATTAAAGTTTAACAACATCATAATGTTTACCTAATGAAACGCGAAAATGATTCTTTCAAACGGTGGTCATATGACTAGACATTTACGGCTTCCAGACATATTATCTGGTGTAAATATTAAATAATAGATGATCAAACGAACTTCTGAAGTGAAGTTCGATCACTATTATATGAGTTCGCTTTATTCGAAGATATAATTCAACAATGTAGTTCCTTTTATCGTACTGGTAACATTCGCACTTTTAGATAACCCTCTTATTTTTTTTTTTGTTCTACCCGTCTTGACAGGCTGCATGAATCTTCATTATTTTAGAGAAGGAAACAAAATTTTACAGGGCATGTGGTGGGAGGGAATTTACATATCTTCGAATAAAGCGAACTCATATAATAGTGATCGAACTTCACTTCAGAAGTTCGTTTGATCATCTATTATATTTCATTCGCTTTATTCTTCAGATATAATTCAACAATGTAGATGTTTAGAGTATATATGTAAAATTTTGTTACTCTAGTTTTGCAAATGTTTATTTAAATATTTTATAGTATTTTAAAATCTTTAAAGATACAAAAAATAAAAGACTTATTCTTTGAATCACTTTTATTTATTAATTAAAATCAATCAATGTTACAAATGAGTATAAATAATTTTAAAGTTAATTGATATTATCGCTGACTGTTAGTACAGCAGAAGCAAAAGTATTTTGATCATTGATAATAATTGGTCGATTATAGAATTTTGCGAACGTTTGCGAGTTTTGCGTCCAGCCGGCCGTTTTTCTGATAAGATCAAGGGAAATGCCGGCGGCGCGCGCCGCGGAGGTAGCTGCGTGTCGCGTGCTGTGAGCACCGAACTGCGTTACGTCCACGCCGCTCTCCGCCAGCACTTGCTTAATCCAACGACTAATCGTTTGTGTACTCGCTGCATGGTATGGTCGTTTTACTGTTAACAATAAATTTTCCATAACGTTAGATCTGATACTTTTTGTATGTGACAAATATTCTTCCACACAAGAAGCCGGGCAAATATTAATATTGTCTCGGAAATAAGGTAAAACAAGTACTGGTTGGTCTCGACCAACAGATGAAGTTTTTATTAGATCCCGTATAACTATTTGAACGTCGTTTGAATTAATTTTTATGTCGTCAATTTTAATTAGTGAAAACGTTTGAACGCGGTGGGCTGTACATAGGGCAAGTAAGATGACCAATTTTTTAGTAATCTTTTCTAAGGTTAATTCTTTATTGGGGCCCCACTTTGAAATATAATTTAAAATTATTTGTGGGTCCCATGTAAAAGAATATTTGGGTACAGATGGTCTCAATCTGAATACGCCTTTAAGAAGTCTTTTGATTTGTTCTACAGAACCTAGATCATTCCCTAAGAGTAAAGAAAGAGCAGAGCGATGACTATTTAAAGTGCCATAAGCAGCACCTCGGTTAAATTCGTTGGTCAAAAAAGTCATTATCGAGGCGACTGAACCCGTAAAAGGGTCGATATTATGACTGTTACAATATTCCCACCATGTTTTATACGTAACACTGTATTGCAATAATGTGTTTTTTGCCAAAGAAGCTAACATTAATTCTAAGGATGTGCTTGGAACTCCGCGTTTGGCGAAAGCTTCCCGGAGAGCTTGGCTACACCCAGGGTAAGTAAGACCTTTGAATTTGTAATTCCTGGAACAAGACATGAATGTATTTTTATTTGAACCTAGAAATATTATGTCAGATACAACCATACTTAATAATAAGGGAAACCATGGTTGTGAATGCCAAAATGGAAAGACCAGGATCCCTTCTGCATTTTTCAGTTTTAATTTTTTGGAGACATCTAAGAATTAATGACAAGGGAGGGAAAGCGTAAAAGTAGCTATTCCAAGGGATAGTAAAGGCATCAACTGCTTGTGCATCTGGATCGGGTTTCCATGACACGTACTTGTCGCATTTGGCATTGGTGCGAGATGCAAACAAGTCTATATCTGGTCTACCAAAATGTTTAACAATATTTTGAAAAGAAGAATTACTTAAAGACCATTCAATATCGGGGTTTACTTTTCTAGACTCCTCGTCTGCTTCTTTATTATCTTTAGTATTAATGTACGAAGCTGTTAACCAAATATTTCGCATCTCACACCACTGCCAAATGTCCCTACTGAGATTATTTAAATGGGGATATTGGATACCACCCATCCGGTTGATATAGCTTAATGCAGTTGTATTGTCAATCCTTAATAAGATATTTGCATTGAATGTGTCTCGTGCGAAACACTTCAAAGCAAAGAATACTGCTAGAAGTTCTAAATAATTTATATGAAATTTAATTTCGCTAGATTTCCACTTTCCGTTTACCCGTTGACCATTACAAAATGCGCCCCAACCAGATCTAGATGCATCCGTAAAGATTTCTAGCTCATATTTTGATAATTTTAACGGATAGGCGGTGGTTTGAATATTTTTCATCCACCACCTTAGGTCAGATAAAATCTCAGCTGATGGCTTAAATTTAGTATCGTAATTATTTAATCTTTGTAAAGCAAGATATCTTTGTCTCTCAAGTCTCTTAGTATATACCCAACCATACCTTACGGCGGGGCAAGCTGCTGTAAGGACGCCTATGAAATGTGAAAATTCCCTAACTGTACACACCGGTCGATTAGAATATTTCTTCGTAAGATATAATATATAATCGCGTTTTTTAAAGGGTAATGATAACGTCATATTTACAGAATTATACATAAAACCGAGAAACTTAATTTCATTGTTTGGCACTAAAGAGCTCTTTTCTAAATTAATTACAAAACCTAAACATTTTAACAACTGTAATGTTTCTCGAACATTTCGTAAACAATCATTATAAGTATATCCTAAGCACAAAATATCATCTAAATAAATAACGGATAAATATCCTTGACGCCTCAGATAGATCATTACTTCTTTCATAATTTTTGTGAAAGTTCGAGGCGCAGAACATAACCCATAGGGCATTGCGTTAAATTCATAAACTTTATTTTGAAAAATAAATCTTAAATATTTTCTTTGTTTTTTATTTATAGGAACATGTAAATAAGACTCTTTAAAATCGATAGTGGCCATAAACATATTAGGTTGAATAATTTTCGAAACTGTTCTGAAATCTTCCATTTTAAAATGGCTATTTGAAACATACTTATTAAATGTTTTTAAATTTAAAATAAATCTGTGACCCCCGTTCGATTTGGGAGCTAAAAATATTTTAGATATAAATTGATCGTGCTGTGATTTACATCTAGATACTGCACCTAACTTTATTAAATCTTGAATGGCCAGTAACATGTTATTTATTTCATTAACAGAAAATAAATTATTAGACGGTATTAACCTTTGTGATACTGTCTGTGATAAGGGTATACTATAGCCATATTTAATCCAATTAAGTACAACTTTATTGTTAGTAATATTTGACCAACAATCATAAAAATATTGTAGTCTCCCCGCGTGTACCTGTATTACTGGCGCGGGGCACGTTGTTTCTGCTGGTTGGATGATGTCGTGGCGCGTGACGTCATCGGTGCTGTGACTGTGGCTATGCGGCGATAATGGGGTGGAACAGCTCTGTGCAGCCCTCCTCGCCCCCCCCTGCTCGACGAGGGATAACGAGGAGGGCCTCGCCAGTTTTCCTGGTGCGATCTCGTGACCGGTGCTGCCTGTGGCTGCCTAGTCGTCTTATTAACAGTATTTTTCATTATTTGATGGCCTTGTTTCTCTATGGCTTTCGAAGACTTTATTTTATCGGGCAAATCAGCACCAAAAAGAGTTTCGTCTCTGTTTCGGTCTTCAATTAATGATAAGATAGACTTTTGAATACAAGGTGATATTAACTTAGCTCTAAGCTGAGTTTCAGTAAAATGTAGGTCGGTAAGTATTCTACAACCATCTGAAAGGATTTTTATTGCTTGTACTTTGTCGTCACCGAGGAGTAATAAAGTAAGAGCCTTATTGATAGCAGCGATACCTTGACCCAGCTGATCCTGCTTAGATTGAATACTTTTGTCTCTATTTCTTACCACTTCTGCGACTGCCGCTGATATTTCAGCATTTAATATTGGAGCTTTTAACAATCTACAGTTGTCAGGTACAGGGTATTCCTTGAGAAGTTTTGTTTTAACTTCTAGCAGCAGACCCTTTTTTAAAATTGGAGTCCAACGTTGCGCAAGGCTATCGTGGATTTTATCCCCATAAATTGGGATATCCTCGACCGCGTCCCCAAGTGCTGACAAAAGATCTGGATCGATATCTGGCACAGACGTTTCTGGAGGTGTTTCGACTGGCAGTATATTTTGTGCTGACTCAGCCATAAGCAGGTCGGAATCCTGTTCAGGTTCGGTTATCGGATCGGGTTCTATCGCTGTCTCTAACGTGTTTATTTCTTGACTACCGACATCTACGCAACAAAAAGAAAAATACACTTTTATTTTATTTGTCGATTTATTTTATACATCATGCTAAACTTTGTCTAGCTTAGAGATGTAATAAAGTGTATTATAAGAATGGATCTTAATGAAATTGTCAAGAAATTTAATAATTTATTACATTATTTAACAACCCGCCTGTTTAACTTTTGTTAAACTTAGGGGCCATTTTTAAGCATCATGCTATCTTCTATTTAATAGAAAATAACTTAGAGATACTTTTAGAGAAATCAGCGAAATAATGCACAAAGGTATGTAGGTATTATTAAAATGATTAATTACCTTGATTTATTTCGGAGTCGGACGAAGAATAAGCTATTCGACGACGGCGCTTTTTAGATTTTTGCTGCAATTTCCTTATTTTTGCTTCATAATATTCCACACTTTTTTGCTTACGTTTCGGCATATTTTAAGTATGATTTAAACGGACGTGTGCTTGTTACCGCGCAAGATAAAAGAATGAAGATTCATGCAGCCTGTCAAGACGGGTAGAACAAAAAAAAAAGAGGGTTATCTAAAAGTGCGAAATGTTACCAGTACGATAAAAGGAACTACATTGTTGAAATACATCTGAAGAATAAAGCGAATGAAATATAATAAATGCTACGCAACGGTCCATACTAACTCAGTGAATCAATGGTATTTTCTTACAATTACGTACGTCATATTCCTTAGATATGATCATGGTAAAATAATTTTATTACGTAATAAAAATAATGTCACCGAAAACTTGGCACAGTTATCATCTTTCATAGTCAAATATGAAAATGTTCGCAGTCGATGTCCTAAAAACATAATGTTAAAAATTCTTTCAAAGTGAGCGATCACAATCATATACAATCTAAATATAAGTTAATTCCCGTCGTAGTTCTTGGCACTCCTTGAAGTAGTATTTATAAGCGACAAGCTGAAAATAATGGTTCAGTACAGTTTGAGTGAAGGCGGCGCCTGATTCGCACTTCCCAGTCCTATGCTGTTTTCCTTTTATAAATCACGTGCTCTCACCCTAATTCGTATGCGTCTAATATCTAAGTGCAGTTTCGAAGAGTTCGTAATGGAAAGCGGTAATGAATTCGAGGTAAATTCTTAATTTTCTTGCTTTCTAGTAGAATAATTTAATAGAAGATAAATTTCTATCTTAGATGATAAGTCGAGGTCAATGATTAAATAAATTCTGGTGATTTTATTGGTCATTACGTTGAATTGGTTTGGTTAAAAGTCATAAAAATGATTGTTATGAAAATTGTTTGTCTTTCAATATTCGAAAGTTGTGTTAGCTAAACCATTTATAACTTAGGAAAGGATGGGCTAATTCTGCAAATTTTTCGATTTATATCTTCCTTCGATATATATTCTTCCAGAATAAGTTAATAAATATTGCAACAATGGAAAATTTCAGGACTAAAAAGTATGTACATATATTGTTTTTCATACAAAATGTACGAAACCGATTTTTACCGACTTATACTTAATTAATATTAATATAACAATGCAGACTCCAGTCTAAATAATTTTGAATTGCAATTTGGAATGGCAATTTACGAAACAATTATTAATAAGTCAAATTTACTTTCTTTAGCCAAATATTTTTATAATAACTCTTAATCCAGATCTACATAAAATCAGAACTAGGTCGATTTTTGCTCGCTGCGGTTTGGATTTAAAAATAATATGCAAAAAAAGTTATTTAGGCTATTCGTATATGGCGAATGTAGTTTTGGAAATTATACAGTATTCCGCGAATTTCCTGTACAGTAACTAAAGTTTAGTTATAACGAATGTATTGTATTCTGTTGGAGAAGCAAATTACATACATTCTTGTACTTGAAGGTAGTTTGGAAGTTGTCTTTAAAACGTCTACAAAATCCAACTTTTTGTATGCCACTCAAATGAATACTATATTTTTATATTGCTTTTGATATCACTGAATATAAAAACATGAATTTATTTTTTTAATTAGCTCTTATTTTGGAAATATACCTAATATACCAAAC
>DVRM01000091.1:0-13341 GCA_018232405.1 Junonia genoveva | reverse complement strand
AAACGCTCTCCGGCGCGCTGGAATGACGACGTAAGCAAGGTTGCCTGCCGGAGCAGGGCTGGATGAGGGTTGCGGATGACCGGGATGTTTGGCGCAAAATTTGAGAGACCTATGTCCAGCAGTGGACTGCGATTGGCAGATGACGACGAGATAGTTTAGAAATGTATTGCAAGCAGACTATTACATAGGATATTCTTAATTGAAAACGACGTACATTTTAAAGTAGGTAAAGCTTAAATTTTTTACGAAAATACCGGAAAATAAAAAAAACCGTCGGTCGTCATTTGAAATGCATCGTTAAAATGTAAAGCGTATTTTTAAACGTTTCGTATTAATTCAAGAGAAATTTTAACTGCCAATAAAACTGTTTACAGATTCCCGAGAGTGCAAGGACTTATGAATAATTGAGTTTTTTAAGGTGTCGAGGCCAACTTAAGCGGTGGATTAATTGCGTCAATTTACACCAATCGTTTTATATAAATAAATCCTTTGAATCAAGTTTAACATAAAAATATATAAACATAAAGTTAAATATTACACCAACTAATTCACATTATTATTTATAGTATAAAATTATTATAAAATCCATTATTATTGATTCGTTCAATGGAAATTGTGATCATTGA
Organism: Junonia genoveva; assembly: GCA_018232405.1. Lineage (NCBI taxonomy): Eukaryota > Metazoa > Arthropoda > Insecta > Lepidoptera > Nymphalidae > Junonia > Junonia genoveva. Next base: position 12,715 of record DVRM01000091.1, on the reverse strand, counting down.
TCTTCGGGTTTAAGTTTTTTGTAATAGGTACATAAAACTAATATATTCAGAAGGTAGTAAGGTAAAGTAAATATCCCATTATTTTTTTTTTGCAATTTATGTATTAACTTTTTGCCATTTTATAACTAAGTGATATAATTTAGAAATATAAAATACTTAAATCAAAATATGTCGAACTTTAATAATTCCTACCTAGTTACCCAGACGTCGCCCTACATAGGGAGGCGTTCCTATTATTATACAATTTATATCAATAAAAGTACACAAGATATTTTCATTTAGGTACTAAACATTCGCATTTCGCACGTGTAACTTACACAAAAGACTTGTTTCTAAGAAACATATAAAGTAACTTCAAACCTAGTTACGGAGTCGAATCTATTTTCTGACCAAAATTCCCTTTGAAGTTAAAACAAACCTGTATTATTGTACGTTACTAAGCATTGTTTGATGCTTATTGATGTAAATCAAATAAATAATCGCACGAAATCCATATAACTTCGTCAACAAAGAGAAGCCCCGCACAATGGTCGCCGAATTACCGATAACTTGTTGGTAAATGCCAATTTTCAAAACAATAGATATGTTGTATTGCTAGCTAGTGTTTATATCCGCAGTTTATTGGTTAATAAAACAATTAAGCGGGAGCTGCGAGCTATCATAAACTTGAAAGGCGTGGCCGTCTCAGCTATTTCTGCTCGGTGTAATGTTCCAATATATTTTCTTTACGTCGTCGCCACAAATGCAAGAAACGCAACTAAAGGTAGATTAAAGGTGACATTTTCTTTCTATTTTTCCTTGCGAGAATATTTCTGCAAGAAAAGCTTTTGAAATTTATATTCTTTTAAAAGATATATAGAGGGCTAATTTTTAAATGGGTGTTCGTTCAGATTAGAAACTGTTTACCGTGTCCTGCTCCACCATGCTCCAGGTCTCCTACAAATTGAGCAATAATAAAGGATGTCCTATCTTTAACAAAATCAGAAATTTCGATTCCTGGCTAGGGAAATATACGTCCACGCCCAGATAAAGAATCATCTTCTAAAATTCGAGTACCAAAATTCTTATCGCAAATTGTTTTCGCAGAATAAAAAATTAGATACCAATTCCGAATCGATCACTTCATCTCAAGTAGCCGGGAGATAAATTCGACGATAAAGTCCGAACCAGAAGCCTTATCAATCTATTGTCCGTTGATAGACTGGCAAATAAATTCGTTCCGACGATTAATTTGGTGACAAATAACCAATAAGCCTCCGACATCAATCTCCCATGCGCTTGATTGGCGAAGGGTTCGGCCGAGGTCAAGGGCGTACCTTACACGTTCCTTGCAATGGGATTTTGAACACGTGTTAGTCTCAAAGGGTGTTTAATAAAAGCCATTCATATGTGTAATACAAAACAGTAGTATGTACTCGTGGTAGGTGTTGATTTATTTAATACCAACTTTTTTTACCTTTGACTCCGCCCGCATGGATAACTGTTGGTTAGAAAACGTTATGTCATTTCGAGAGGATAGTTTTTGAAGGATAAAAATATCCTAACTATTTACCTGGAATTGAGGCGTTAGATCTGAACATTGGTTACATGGGAAAACAAACAATCTTTACTAACAGTTGCTTGTGGCTGCTCATATATGTGTATTTATTACCTATCTGCATACAAAAGTATGTAGGTATCGAATGTCGTAAAATTCGTTCTAAACGGACCTCTATATTGCAGAGAATTTTATTGAATCTCGATAACTCGTTTGCGCAATCAGCCCCCAGAGCATTATTTACAACAGAATTTTATTTCACGTATCGATATAAATCTACTAGAGTTCACACGTATCTCACATAGATTGGAATAGATAAGATCTAACCAACATATTGGTATTTATTGCGGATTCGTATTCGGCGCCGAATACGATCAATGATATACGCGTTGTGCAACCAGTACTATATTGTTATGTAAATTGTCTTTACAATGTATATAAACTAGCCATTTCTAGAGACCAGAAAACAAAAGGATATGCATTGGAAATTCTAGAATCGAATTCTGTATTGATATAAATTACTGCATTGTGGCGTGTGTAGTTCTTCAATAAATACCGCATGAAAGTGGAGTATACATTTTTGTTCATAATAAAAGTAGGTTTTGCCCTCGGTTTTATACAATGTCATGTATCTCAAAAGTGACGTGTGAGATGAAAATGAACTCTTCAAGTATAACCCAAATTATTTTTTTACTTATTACAAAGATATACGTATGTATGTAGGTATGTAAGTAAGTCTTACGTGTTACATGCGAGATAAAACAAAATGGCGCCTCTAAATCAAAAGTTTCAAGTTGACATTGGCGATAAATTTTCCTTACCGTATTATTATCGTTACAGAACATTACCGGAGACATTTAGAGGACTAGGCTGTTTGGAGCAACGACCGGCCGCTAATGTATTCCTTTCAAATTCAACACCATTGTGAGACAATATGTATCGGTATAAAAACGCGGCAAAAAATTAACTAACAGTCGTCCTCTAACACATAGTGAAGGTTGGATATTGTTAACGATACCGCTTAAAACAATGAGAATACGTCAAGAGGCTAAATACATGGTACAGCGTTATGATTGAAAATTTGTCTCAGTTGAGAATTGGATATAAGTTATATCTATATTTAAATACACAACTGTGTAACTTAGTAACAGAAACCGTATGTAAGCCGTAAGTTCAAAAATAAGGAATAAAATTGAAAAAATAACATATCCAGTTATTGTTTTACATACTTAGATTCTAAATTTCATTTGGATTTTGTAAGTTGCATATATTTACTGTAAAGGGGTGACCGTTGTAAAGCTTACAAAGTTTTGTTGTCAATCTGAATAATGTTAATCAAAAAGCAAAACTTATAGTGTAGTTCTTGTCTTATGACTGTCCTTTAATTTGAATAAAAGTTTGCAAACGTAAAAGGAAATACCTAGGTACACGTGTCAATATTGTCTGTAGATTCTGCCAAGAACTCTATGCATATGTAGAACTCATACAATTAAAAGCCAACGCAATAGTCAAGTAAATCGTAATGTTCCTCAATTTGTTCTTAAGATATAGTTCGAAAAAATATTTTTAGAGCGAAAAATTCCTATAAAAAACGGCACCAAACATGCGGGTCCCAATGTGTCTGTATAGGTACACAAGCTCACAATTCACAAAGCAAATAAACACTAACGATTTTCGATATTTTACGATTTTGTACTCTAAAACAAAACAAAAAACGAAACTGATTTTAACACAACGTTTTATGTTTTGATAAAATATTTTAATCGTTATATTTTAAACACGGTCCAAGGATAAAGAGTGATACGCTTTTAATTTTATTTTAAATCAACGCTAATAGGGTCATATCTTTGTATGAACTTATAGCCTTGTGAGTCGAAAAACATAAATTCAATTTACTTTGAAATATATACAAATACATATCTAATTATAAATATATACACGTGTCATTCTTATCGCATTTTATTCCGAGGCCTTGCGTTCTGAACTACTCTGTATAGAGTCGTAAATCAAAAAAGTTTTAATCCTAATTATTATCAAAGAACAAAGCAGTCCATTAGCGTATAAAAAATATGCTATTTTTTGCTCGTCATAATAGGGCTTGCAGTGGAAATGTTTAACAAATTGTGTGCTTAACGTAACTCCCGTGCTCTCGGATTCCGCTTCACTACTTTAAATTCCTTTTCAACAAGCGAAGAGAAATGTTGCTTTGACACGTTTTTAAAGATCCGAGGCTTGTAATTTAACATTTCTCCGCTAGAGCGGTTTGCTGATTTTAACTGAATTTGCTCCTCCCTATCCCCACGAGTGCGGAAACTTGTCTATAAAATGTAGGTGAACACAACAGAGCGACTTTTACTTTTTTATTTACAAGACACCATAAAAATAATTAAAGGATCGTAAACACAATTTAAAAGAGACTAACGAAGCAATACGACTATCTTTATATCTTAATTTCAATTTTCGTATCGTCGAAATAAAAACAAATCAGTAAAGCCCAACTTCCAGCGAAAATATCGCGTCTCACAGCTGTAGACGTTTGCATCAAACCCACTGGGCGTCGTTTTTAAAGCACATCGGGTTTTATTTTTAACAATAAAATCCTAAATATATTTCACACGTGAAACAGGTATACGCGAGATAGCGAGACGAAATATTTGGTTCGTCGCTTTAAATATTCGACGGACAGTCAGCATAAGCTTTGCAAAATGGCTGACCTATTTACGAAATGGATTTATTGCCTATATAAAAGGAAGGACTGATTTACAGACGCCGTTTCTTCGCATTTTCATTGCGATACCGAAAAAAATTAATGAGGTTACAAGGCCACGCTATCGTAAATATGGAATGGTTTAAAATTTCTAAATTTATTTTTGCACCTTTCACGGTAACAGATATGATATAACTTCAAGTAATCGTTTCGAATAATCAAAATTCATATACATTTTCATTAAAATAATTTACAGAAAATATTTAAATCATGTAACCCACGCCATTCTTTTTAATTATGTGAACATTAACAAATTGCTTTTAAAACAAAAATCTAGGTCGCGATATTTAAAATTTCGCATATAGCTCACAAAAATTGCATGGAAAATAAACGACCCCGAACTGGTAGTAAAAAAACCAAGTGGCGTGTCTGTGAGGATATTTTACGAGCGGCGATAAGGTTGCCTCCAAACGATGTCATATTAAACATGCAAATTAAGTATAGAGATATGTTTATTACATATTTTTAAGATAAATACGATTGGTCATTTGACAGCCCTAATTTCGTGCGGTAGCGTTCGGCCTCGGCTTCCGGTTATGTTTCATAGTTCAATGCCTCGCCAGATTTGCGTCTCGATGGACGACCTTCATTACATTCGGCGCATAGACGCTGATACTGTACTACGAAAACGTGCGTTAGTTTTTGTAAACAACTTTACACATTAACGTTTGCTGACTTTGTATGAAATAAAACTGTGTACAGTCACCTTTAAAACGTATTGTACTGCAAAATTATTAATGTCGAATTCAAGGTCGTGACTTTGTGCATATCGTTACTGCTCGTAAGCATCGCTTGTTGAATTTTATTTCAGAATTTTATTTAAGTTTCGGAATCTATTTATCTGTATCTCGTTTAACTTTAACGTTTGATTGCCCAAGCGTATAGATTTTATACCAATCAGTTAAAAGTTATATCGAAGCAATTATAATATTAGACAATCGCGATCAGCTTTACTTGGATCGGCTTATGATTTATTTACTATTAAAATAATTTCGCAAAATTATTCTTATAAGAGAGGTTAAACGCGAAAAATAGATTTTAATTCTATATTTTCTAAACTTATATAAACAATAGCCATTTATATTGAAAAAGGCAACCGTGTTTTTTCACCACAATACTAACCTTGTAAGACATTATAAGGCCGTGATAAATTATACAAACTTAAATGATTGATCACTAAAGATCTTGTAACAGCCGCTACAAACGAACCTCAAATTGTTTACTATAACTTAGAAGCAATATGTTAATGATGTAAGTCATGAAACAATTTCGACATACTTTAAACATTAAAGATAAGTCTAAAAATAGCGCTTCGAGAATCGTAACAGACAGTACAGTTTCAGACTAGCCTTTTAAATCACTTAAAGAATGATGGATGATGCAAGCGAAAATTGACCTTTCTGAATTCTGGTCCATTCCCAAGCACTCGTTACTAAAAACGGCCCAACGATTCTCTCCCCAACGTTACAGCTTCCGCTGCCCAACTCAGTCCAAATTTCCAATTTGCGTACCCATCATCTTATTTACTCAGACGTGAATAAATTATATTTTTATTGCACTGGTGCAGCAGTCACTGTCGATCATTGGTTTGACATTCAAACAGTCTAGCTAACTCATTGCACCGGCTGCGTTTTACTTACAAACGAATTTAAACCTTACGTCGTAACGTATAAAGTTTATTTCAGCACAAATAAGTTTAGACTGCGTCCAGCGTCGACGCTTTCGGTTTATTACATCGCATACTTTACACCCAAGGGCAAGGGTACACAGTCGCTTTTTATTTGTTGGACAATTCTTGCGAAACAACTCGTAATACAAATGTAGCTGAAACAAATTCGCGGTCGAATCTATTGTTTCTCACACATTACTTTCAATATGTATCTTCGCACCACAATAAAGATATGAATGCATGTACTTAGATTAAAAGCAGCCGCAAATGCGAGATTTGACATTGAATTTAAATTTTCTTCATTTTATTCCGTAAACGTATGGACCTAGTCCCCAATTCAAAGTTAAATGTGTGTGCTGTTAATTTTAGCTTTTATCACTAGTCATATTATTTCATATTCTTGTATCTTATATATTTTTTCTTTGTTTCAGGTCTAAACACCTCAATCGAGGGGTGAATCGAATTTATTGTAAAACGAACTTCCCACAACAGCCATTAGACGAATAATATAACTGTAACTGCCATCTGCAATCGGTGTTCGAAGTTTTACCCGTAGTTTATTTAAGTGTGAAAGTGGAGAACCTAACGCACGTCAGACGAAACGCCGGAGTGACTCCGGTGACCGACAGGTGAGTGATATATTTAGTATATATTTTACTAGAATTATCATATTTAATAAAAACCAAACGAGAAGTGAACAGTAATGGCCTATAAATAACATGCTAAAAATGCTTTATTAAAGGCTCTCTCAGGATGTTTGCCCTCAACGTCGAGATGAAGTTTAAAACAAATTTAATACTTGAAAATTCAGCTGTGCTAGCTGGGTTTCGAACCAGCGATCATCATCGGACGAGATCGGCGTGTTTAAACCAAAATTTATGCTCTAATATGTTTTAGGAGAATTATAATTATACCACGCAAGCTAATACAATCAACAACTGATTAATCAACGTTCATCAAAGTTATAATTGGATGCGATTCAGGGTAGGATAGAATTTCCATGAAGGACGAAACGTCAAGCTATTGCACAGTAATTTCACTTGCCAGTTGCCACACAATATAAACTCAGAATCTATAATACGAATACGTGATTAAAACATAGAGTGTCATAATTTAATCGAATAGTATCAACAATACATTTATTATATTTATTACTTTTTTTTACCTAAAAACCAAAATCGTGTAAGATTTAGAACACTAAAAACTGAAATGATCATGTCTAGGTTGATTGCTTCAATACAGTAAAAAGGTTAATATGAAAAATTCCATTATATTCTTTCTAGAAAAAATATTCCACTCAATGAATATTTCCAAAACACATTACATTAATTCTCCTACTCATACTCATACATAATAAGTTTTTATGTAACAAAAATGATATAAAAAAATCGTTATTTAAAATTATAGTTTCGGGGTTCAATTTTCCAATAAACAAGGTAAAGGCAGGACTATTTTAATTAAAGGAAATCGGCGGTACGAGTCGGTCTCAGGTGTGATTAATTAGCTACTTGCTCACGTAGCGGCTATCTCGCCTCATTATCTAGTCGGAGCAGGCACGATTTTGTAGATCTACCCGACGGAAAAAAGATATTTGCATATTAGTGGGGCTAGGCTTGTAACCACGAGATAAGCTGAAGTCTGAATTAATTATATTAAATACAGATAAAAGAAACACAAGATTCACTTTTAATTCCGTTTTTTATCAGATTCCCGCTGTCGAGAAGGGTGGCATTAAATTGTGTACTTGTGATTTGTTTTTTGTATGTACGATTTTGACAAATACGGTGTTATTACAGCCACTGACTCGGGTTTCATGAGGCAATGTGAAATATAATATGACAGACGGTTGCCGCCATTTTGTCAAACCTGTTCCGAGGTATATGTGAATGTTTTTATGTATTTTCGAAATCTTCTTCGTCAATAAACATTGTCATTTCAATTATTTATTATCTTGTTCTAAAAAATAAGTGAATTTCAGAATTTTAAGACATCTGGATTAACACGTAAACTAATTTTTGTTCCACGAAACAAGCCGCAGGTTTCGCCTTGTTTAAAATGACATTTACGAGAAACTTAATATTCACTTTCATATAAAGATATCGTTGTACGAGAGCTCTTATTTATTGTTACCCCGAAGATTAAAGATATTTGAAAAATACCTCAGTTTTTTGTGGGTATGTTATTATTAGTAACGATGACATCGCTGTCACCTTCTGTAAATGTGGTCTTTTGTTATTTTTTAGTTGTCATGTGCACTGCGCAACGTGCTCATTATAAAATATTTCTCGTTTCATTGTACTTTGATTGAGATAAATGACAAAATGTGACGGGCACTTTTTGTGAATAAATTGGATTTATTTGTTTTAAATTTTTAAGTATCGCAACAATATTTATGCGTACCTACTTTTTAGAACTGTATCGTGTTTTTATAAGAGTATCTTTTATTCAACTCGTAAATATTTCTTAGAGAAAAGAAATCATCTCAATTTACCAGAAAGCAAAGTAAACTATAGAAATAGATACAAAACAACGCTCACTAAATGTTTGCTTTAATTAACACAGTAAATTGCTAAAGGTCTTCAATCTTATGTTTATTAATGGTATTTATTTGAGAATTAATTGTGGCTATTACAGATTTATTTTCGTTTCGCAGGCTAGTAATTACTAAAATACCTACAACACGTTCCGCAATCGCATGATCTGCGTATATTTTTCTAACACGGTTGACTATTAATTTTCCCAGTCGTTTTTATGTGACTGAATAATCGTAGAATTTCTTTTCGTCGCTATAGTTTACAGCCCGCAGCTCAATTATTTCTTTTAGTGGCTTTAAATTCTAAAATATCAAATCAAGTTTAAAATGTAATAAAATCATATTTACCAAATCATAGAAATATTTATTGTCCCTTTTTCGAATACTACGCCACAATTACAAGATCAAGTAGGCAGGTATGCTGTATACCTTACTAATTATATCAAAACTTGTATCTTGTATTGTATAAATAACTAATATACTTGAAACTTATATTGTTATCTTATATATTGTTATGATGGAGATATGAAAGTCATGAATCCCTAAAGTAAGCCCGAAATTCCGGAACAACCTATTGGCGCAGTGGTCACTGCAGTTGGATTTCATGCCAACTATAGTAATGAATCGTTCGATCTACGTTTTTGACAGATAATTGTGTAAACCTTACATATGTTCATCATCTTGTACATGTTTCTGACATAAGGATATCCTTTTTATTTATTAAAAAATTGAATCAGAGCGTGAGAAAAGTTCGAAGGCTCTTTGATCTTATTAACAAAAAAAAATCAAAATTACTTGAATTATTGCGTTTGGCAACTATATTGCAAACTACATCCACCTTTCATTAATTAAAATATATTTGAATAAATGTTTCCTATAGATCGAAACACTAACGAAACAATATCTTTACCTTTGTTCATATTTAGAGAATACATTCCTAAACCGACATACAGTCTCGATGGCACAATTGAGCAGAACATAGAACAACAGAACGTATCTATTAGCAACGAGTATATTTGCTTTGTTCCGAAGTACAGTGCTCACGTCTCATTCCCTGCAAGACTGCGCACTGATCGGAACTAGGGTTGCCAGATCGCAAAACCTATAGCCGGACAGATCAGTTTAGCCGGATATTCGGTGAAAAAGCCGGCCATACTATATTATTGAAAACTTAATGCCCTAATATTAAAAGGTATAACAAAAAATTGTATGTAAAATGAAGGTGATCTGGACTATTGCACAAATAAGTTTTGATTACCTGCTATGTCACAAAGCAAAACAAACAAATACGAAATCGAAAAGCTTAAGAGCCCGTTCCTACTTGTCGTGTGTCAGATCCTGATTTTAACCGTATGTTCCAGTGGCAGAACATTTTATATGGAGCTATTCACACTTGTCGTCCGATTAAAAATCGTAGATGTGTATAGAAACGCCGAAATCCGATTAAAATCCGATTCTGACATATGGCAAGTGGGAATAGGGTCTTACTGTTATAGGAGACATTTTGGTATAAAAATCAGGGCCTTGATTCTGTATGAGTATGACAAATTAAAACTGTTTTTAACGTTTGATTTCTGATTATATTATTATTGTAGTAACAATCAAATCACAATTACTTATTAATAGCATAATTAACCTATAACATAACATATAACTTTACCGTCAATAACTTTTACTAGTTATTTGACCGAGATGTGCTTGATATAAAATGTAGTCCACACAGCGTCTTCTTTTATTTTCCTATCTTGAAGTCGTTAAACTATAACATAAAATTGAGCAACTCTTTATGTGAATGTGAGTTAACCTAGTGACATAATTTTCCCCTTTTTATATTTATCTAGTATTATTTCCTTGATATATTTAGATTATTGATGGAAAAAATCAGTCTATTAAGTTTTTTTTTATACAATAAAAGTAATACTACCTCTACTTTCCGAGCTAAAACTCGAGGAACCACGTCCTATACAATCTTGCTAAAACATTACATAAATTGAACTTTAATTTCGATTATAGATAGGCATAAAATCATAAAACAGATACAATATTCAAGTTTTCTTATTTTTAATAAATTTTATATTTATTGAAAAATTAGAATAGATGGACAAACGTATCAAAAATAATAAAATAAATACTACTTCTCAAGTATCTATTTCTATCATTAACTCTAAAATTATTATTGAAATTACAGGGACCACTACAGGGTTAGGTTCGTTAAAGAACTAATCAAAATGATAAACTAGTTCTCTAGTTACTGAATATAAACTGACAATATTATTTATAAAACCGTTCTCGAAACAAACCAATATAAATTCCTAAAATCCAGTTTAAGTTGGGTTTAATAAATCGCTCCAACGAACCTGGCCGTTTGGCCGAACCTTTATAAAAGCAGACTTTATAAACTCGGATCATTCATATTAAACGGCTTGGACTCAGTTTATTTTAGCCCCTGTTACGTTACTATTAATATAACATTTGCTTTAATCCTGAAAATATACTTGTAAGTCGATTTACTTTATCGTAATTTAGTAATCCCCTGCAAATTACGTATACATACAATCTTTATATTAAATGATACGTCAAATCGAACTCCCAAATCAAAAGTAAGATAACTCTAAATAATGGAAAATGTGTTTTAAAACTATAGAGCTTAAATCGATTTAAATAATTAGATGAGTTTTCAGTTAGCTCTCTTTGGGTCTGAGGGTGCGAAATATACGCTCCTATGCACGGTATGAAAACTATTTGTGGTCTGTCAGGAACAGCTCATTTTTCCAGGAAAAATATCCGTTATTTATTCTAAGCTTTTAACTTTATGTTTAACGAGTTTCATGGCAATCGATTTAATAGCTAAGGCGTGAAAGAACAAATAAACAAGCAAACAAGTTTAATATAGTAAGATGCTGATTATCCTAATTAATTGGTACTGAGGTTGATTCGGATAAAATCACAGACGATAGAAGAAAACGAACTGAACTGTCACACATAGAATTAACTTAATTAAGTTTCTCAAACAGTTTTAGGCCGTAACAACAATGCAAAGCATCAAAATTCCCAACAATAATAGAGGCACAGAGGAGCGAATGCGAAAGCGATCCCGCAGCCTCTCCGTTTCCGTGTTGATGGTCTCACATAACCCGACCTCCCCCCAGGAGTCGGGTATCTATGACGATTTACCCTGCTTCAATAAAATGCGATCGATTCAGATAGTCTTTTGACCAAACCTTTATAAAAGCAATGAAGACTTTATAAACTCGACTCATTCATATCAAACAACTTGGTACCAGTTTATTTAAGCCCCTGTTACGTTTCTACTTGTCTCTTTTTAATAATTAAAAAAATATCCACTTTTCTGAGTGGTTTTCATAATTGAATTTTCTATTGTTTTCGTTACACAATGTGAACTGACTTGAGAATTGTTGTCAATTTTGTCCACAAATTGAAACATTGTTACTTTGTTTAGTCAATAGTTATTCCGTTTAATTTTGTTTCTAAGTTTTAGTTTTATTATTTTATTAAAATAGGTATTTAATTAGGCTTGCAACGAATATTCAGTTACTATTTGATATTCGGCCACTTTTGTGATATTCGTCCGAATAGATAGTATGTAGATATTCGGCTACATACTATTCGGCCGGATTCCGAATACTTAAGTAATATATATGTATATTGTATATTGTTATAGGGAGATACTAATTGGTAAAATGAAAAAAAAATATGAGCGTTAAACAACCAGGCGTGTACAAATTTTGGCTCTAAAATCCTGCCGAACTACTTTTGCCGAATATTCGATATTCGGTATACTGCCGAATAGACTATTAGTTGCAAACCTAGTATTTATATAAAACATGTTAGTTTTAAAGTCGATATTACTTATTTATCGTAATTTCATAAAATAAAAATCCCTCATTCTTGAATCGTGAATGATGTATCGGAATGATCACAGTCGTCTCAAAGATAAGACTAAGTCATCAATTTAATTCTCTGAAATTAAAAATAAAATAAATAAATAAATAAACGCTTTACAACTAACGGCCCCAGAAAGATCATTATAAAGATATACAAACTGATTCATTTTTCTTTTTACTTTTAATATGATTTAAAGCTTCTGATTTCAAAGCACAAGTTTGTTGAATATTGTATATGTAACGTATTCTGTTGTCTACCTCCAGGGAAGTCATCAATTTTCCAAGATAAGGAACTTGCTGTATT
>DVRM01000090.1:0-13357 GCA_018232405.1 Junonia genoveva | reverse complement strand
CCACAAGGACCAGACCTAGAAACGAATGTTTATATAAATACAAACATCCGCCCTCGAGCGGGAATCGAACCCGCGACCGCCGGTGTTAATAGCGCATTCAGCACCACTACACCAGAGCGGTTGTCAACAAAAAAAAAACCGTTAATTATAGGATAAAATATATTTAATTGAATAAATCAAAGTTATAAATAAAAAATCAAATAGATTAATAAATGTTCAACCAGATTTACAGGCAGCAGGTCACAAGCAGGTTACTTCAGCTACATAATTAGTAGACAAACGATAATGACCTTTATCTTTATAGTAATATACATACATATAATTATGTACATATTTACAAACTGCATTAACCGTGTAAATAAATAAAACTGTGATAATAGTGATAGTGGGCTTTATATTTATAATATTTAGACTAAAGATTTATTAGTAGGCATTAATTGGACGTTTATTTATTTATTTATGTGCCCAGAACCACCGCAGAGATAAAAATATAACTGTACATTATAACGACATAAACACGGAGCGGTCGATAAGAGGTCACACATGCAATGACCGTGTCAGGCGCCTTGTTATTTATTATTTATAAAAGGAAAATATAACATGACAGTTGATACCAACTTGACCGTCGATTTCTGCACTTCCATTATTATTCCTCAACCATTACACTTTTGTAACGCGTATAAATTATAAGAAACGAGATTTGTTTGCTGCATCTCGCTAAAATAGCATTAAAACATTTTTGTTTCATATTAATTAAACTGGTACATAAAACCTAACTTGACAAGTTCGATACTTTTTCTAACGTAAGGTCATCATATCTTTGATTTTTAAGTTATAATTTGATGTGTTTGAGAAGTTTTCATAAGATTTCGGCATTATTATTTTTATAATCATCTTCCTACTATTATATCTATTGTATAAGTTTTGATAGGTTCCTGATTTTTACACAGACACAAGGGCGAACCAGTAATCATTTAGAATATAATATTTTTACCTATAGATTATAATAAGTCACGATTGTTATTAGATGATTATTATAACAACCGACACCGACAGTATTAGGTATATGTTCTCCGAGGCACGATTGAGTCTCACAAGGACAAACATCCAAACAGGTACAAAGATTTGTAGAAATGCAAACAGAGCCCCGAGCAGGGTTCGAACCTGCTTGGGGCGGCACTTAGGCACGATAAGTACAAAAAGCGGTCGGTATATTATAATTTATATTGCATATTTAAATTAAACTGCTAAAGTAATCTTTCTGAGTCTAAGTATACAGTTCCACTTACTTCTCAACACAATAGAATAGCATATTGTTGTTTATTTGCCTATCGAATACGGAATAGGTACGGAATAAATAGTACCTGATACAACAATACTACCAATTCTATTTAATACAACAGACAATGTGAATCCGTGTGACATTATACACTAATGTACTAAATTTAACTAAAATGTTTTCGAGAGATGTTTTTACATAAAGGAATAACGTAAGTAAGATGGTAAAATAATTTAGTAACGAAAATTAGATTTCACTGTATTATTTCTCCGACCTGAAAAAAAATCGAATTAATTATTAAAATGTCTCGCTACAGTTTTACTCATAAGATATTCAGAGAAGCCTAGTTCCACTGAAAGTGATCTCATTTCTCAAGAGACTCGACTGCACGACGAAGTGCGAGTTCACATATTGTGATAAAGCTTTGTATTGTATAAACGTTCACAATGCACGCCTCGTCACTTTCAGTCGTGTTGTTCACGTTAACAACGCGTTTCAGAAAACGTATAATTGTTCATTTACAATAATTTACATAGAACTATACAAAACTTCATGAACGACATACATACATAGTAGCGAGGTGTTTAACGTTGCGGTTAATGAAACTAAAATTTCTTATTCGCTCTGAAAATTTAAGAAAATTAAGTGATAGTACAAACTTATATAAATAACTAATAATAAGAACATTTGAAATAATTAAGAAATAATAAGCGTAATTTAGCTTAGTAGGCATTTAATTTATGCTAGAGAATGAACTTTCATGCCGATGCCGGAAAGTCTGAAACACTTCGCTTCAGATTTCTCCAGCGAGTTATTCTAGGCAGAGACGTCTAAAAATAAACCATATCCAAGTTCTATTCAGTGCGGCGCTTCAATAAGACCCATTAGGTCTTTTTTGTACCTTTATTAGTTTTTAAGTAGAATAAACGTTTTCTTTTTATTAATTAGTAGTATAGTTTTGCGTCTAATTAAAGTAAATTGTCTTTTATTTTGGCACTAGTCCTAATCTAGTTGTACATGACAATCAACTACTACAACTAGACATAACAATTAGCTATACACATAGTAGTTATCTATGTGCATTGTAGTGGCTTGTGGGCTGTCGGGTAACTTATGTTACATCAAGTTTATCTAGACCAGACCTTGTGGTCGCTTGGAACTGGTGGTATACTTAGTAACAAGTTTTAACATACTTAGACTGAGGTGCATTTTATAACATTGCTTTAGGAGTATATTTTCTTACAAATATATTTTGTTTTATCGAAATACCAAAAAATATAATAATATTTCAACTTGTTTTAAATTACACCGTTACGTTTGTTTTTTTCATACTAGCTATTAGCGGCACCATAAATAATATACCTACGCTGGTGTGTCGTGTCGCGTTTTCCCGAGGGTGATGGACTACTTTTTTCTGCTAACGGATTACGTCATCAAAATGGCTTTCAATTAATTATTTAAAAAATACGTACAAATTTTTATTATTTATTACTTTACTTTGTTCATGAATGATAACATCTTATTACCTTATTGTAATGTAACATATAAAAATAATTATAAAACAATATTGATAATTCGAAATAAAAGTGACTGTCGTAAAATTGACTTAAAAATGTAAAGTAAAGAGGACAACGCCCCGCTTACGACGTTAAAACGAATTGTCACACTGCGAAATATTTTATGAGATAAAGAACACACTGTGCCGAGTAGTAAAGCGGACAGACTCAGTGCGGGAGAGCGGAGGCTGCGACCGATCAATAAATACGTCGCGCACGCCGCGCCGCCACCGCGCGCCGACGAAAGCGAACGCACCGACCTCGCTGCCCTTCACCGGAGAGTCGACGAACCCCTGTGCACCCCGTGCCTCCCTCCCCCCTACCAAAACTTCGACCCTCAAACGAACCCTACGTACTACCCTCAAAACGATCTTCCTGACCCGATTAAATATTCTAAATGAATATGAGTCCCATTGTCGCTGAATTCGATTTCCAGCTTCGACGAATCGTTAGTCATCATACTCATCATTAACAATGACTCATTTCGTACAGAAACTGCAAGAAGATTCTGAGTCATTATAAAATTTTAAAATCGTCTTTATCGTTAACAATTTCTTATTCTATAGGTCCCTCGCAGCGATAATAAGCTTGTTGCAGCTTTCCGAGCCGTCAATCTCACAAATAAAAACTTGTTAATATAAAAATGTTCAATAAGGTTCTCATTATTATTCCAGAAGCGTAACTTGCTACTTCCATAGCTCGAAGATCCGGTAAGTCCACCTTTAGTCCCACGAAATATATTATGACACATTACAAATATTTTCTTCTGCATGTGACCAAATGGACGGAACCAATTTCTCTATTTAAAAGTAAAACATATCTAACAATAAAACATTCAAAAATAAACGTTAACGTCTATTTTTGAATACTGTCAATAAATTAAATACATGCAATTCGATTATTTTAATAAAATGGGCATTGGGTAGTAAAATGCATCAAATGTGCTCACATGAAGTATCGACAGTCGACACAATCTTTGCGGGGAGTCTAGCCAATGAACTTGAATCAGACGGGCCTCCACTGCGCATGCTATTAATAAACGTGCGGCTCTCCGCGATCTATGGAATATGGAGATAATTTAGTGATGTTAAAATAATGTGAACGGTGCAATAATGCAAATTTTATTTATACGCTATTTTTACAGCGTATTGTCTTTCATTTATGGCTTCATTTAAAATACAATAATCTATTAAAATACAATAATAACGATAAACCTTAATAAACTTGCATTAATTGCAAACATTTTAAATATCGGTTCGAGTAGGGACAATGTTATTCATTTTTAACGGAGTCAGATGTCGGGGATGGCATCATGAGGGCTATTTTTGGCCACAGTCGAGGCATTTGGGACGCGCGCTGGAAAATATCTACTAACCAGTCTATTCTCGGACGCCCTACTAACGGTGTGCCTCTTACTTCATCGATGAAATACTACACTGATAGTTATTTTCATAAAATATAAAGCAACGAACAAACGGTCATAAAAATATCCCAAAATTATTATGATTATTTAGCATTCAAACAAAGCGGTTTATATTTAGTCTATAAATTGTTTTAAAAAATGTCGATCGCCACCCATAATTATCAACAAACGTGCCATAATTGATAATATAGAAATCGTTTAGTCTGTCACTTCATTATTTATATTGTCTGGAGATATCTCGGAACAGCTATAAACAAACGCGACCTAAGATATCAATGACCGACCGTCATCTCTTCAATGATTGATCGCGACATTTAAGTCACAGCCTGGGTTAAACGGTATATTTTATATGATTTTTATTGACTATTGTAATTTTATACTAGAACGATTAATAAATTTAAACAAATGAGATCAAACGATTATTAAATTTCAGACTTTATTTTTACCTACCTAGTTTGATTAATGTAAGGGAATGAAAGATATAAGTTATCCTATTACTCTTTGAATGTGTGAGCTGATGATCAATGAATAAACTAGATAAAGTAATTATTCAGTAGATATATTTTAAGACGAGAACGTTTGAAAAAGTTGTCTTGATATTCTTTTTGGTGAGACATTATATTAAGCTGCAGGTATCGTAAGCCTGCGCTTTCGAATTCTAATACTTATGTCCTCGTGGCGTGGCCGCAGTATCGACCCGGCGGCGACTGGCGCGCTCCGTACACTTGACATTCGCACTCCCTCGCCCTCAAATAGGGGTTCGCGACCCTAGCACCAATGTAGCCTTACAAATACAAATTCACTTTTAGAATTAAATGTTACAATCAATTGTTAGAGATTATCGAATTATCTTTACTAACACACAAATATGAAGTGTCTGTCTGTAAAATCAAAATAACGTCTTTTACTAAATGCATATGAATATTTACCTACACGATGTTAATACCAAAACATCAATTTTTTAAAATTTTGTCAGTCAGTCTGTTTGTTCCGGCTAATGTCCGGAATGGTTAGACTAATTTTGACGGGACTTTCTGTGGTAAATGGCTGATGTTATGAGGAGTAACATAGTTACTTAGTTACTTTAATTTTTGGAACGGGATGAGGGTTCTGCGGAAGAAATGTAAAGGATTTTATCGTTTGACGAGGACGAAGTCACAATATAAATGCATTATTCATTTACCTAAGTTGAATTTATTTTTACGCCTAATCTAACGTTTAGTCTAAATAGACTAAAAGTTTTTGGAAATAATATTTTTAAATATATTTATCGTAATACGAGTAATATTTTAGCAATGTATCCCAAACCCTCATTAATTAATAATTTATGATTGCTAATTATGTTTCAATGTTCGTAAACAGGAAAATATTAGATACCAGATTTGTATGCAGGCTTCCAATTGTTTTTGATATAAATTAATTTTATTTATTTTTCTCAACAGGCGAGGAGCATCCAGGCCAGAAACAAAGAAAGGGTTTCTTTAGAAGTCTCTGGAAGAAATCCCGTCATTACTCTTTAGAGCATCCGTGACCACAAGATAGGTTATACGATTTGACTTTGAAATCTCTCCCGTGAACAAGTTACAGCATTCTATTGTAACATCCAAACTACAATGTTACTAAAACTGAAGTATTTCAATCTGAAATTTCGAATGGATTGAGACTTAAAATCGCTGTGAAAATGGCGACCATTAGAGTAAATTGTTGTATTAACATGTGCGTGAATGTGGCTTGAAATTAAAAATCCGTATATTAGTTTGTTGGCTTATTGAAGTGACATGTTTGTTTAATTCAATTGTATGTATAGGAATATCGCTAACCGGTGGTTATAACAACGCATAATTTATTTAAGGATATCTATTTTAGGTAACACGACTAATTTTCTTTCTTAATCATAAAATAGGTTTGTAGAAATGTAGATAACCACGTAGTAAGTTATGTACATCTGATTTTATTGTGTTTAAATTATTGTTAACCGTTTTAGTAAGTAAGAATTATTTCTTTGGAATCTATATTAATTAACGTTAACAATAGATACACAAGAATATGTAACTTAATTAAAATTTTCTTTATAGAATTAGATGTGTAAAATGATCTTGTGTGGTATATTAAAGAACCAAATTCACTTATAGACTACCACTTTTAACATTTTATACCAATCCTTGTATTCGAGTGTACTTAATTCTTATTATTGTAGATTTTGTCAAAAGGAAATAAATTATGTTCATTAGCCATGTTTTCTTTTACTTGTCAACACCCTGTTATATCCCTACAAACTACATATGTTAATAATTAATCCAGAACTTGGTTACAAATTGTGCTAAAGATATGGGCATGATATATGGCGAATAGTAAAGGCAATACAGTTAAACTTTTCATTTAATTGAAAATTTAATTTGGAAATGCTGACGTTATCATATGAGCTATTCTATGTTTAGTGTTAATTGTACTTTCATAATTATGTCAGATAAAGAATCTATTTAACAGGTATTATAACAAAAATAGGCAATCATGCTGTAATTTTGCAATACGTATTCCTCATTGCAGAAACCATTTATGTTAGTCCATATTTACTTTTTACTTATTTAAAGCTAATCAATTTTTAAAGTTTTAAAAAATAATGGTAATTTTAGACAGAAGAGCCACGCCCAACTATAACTTGAAATATGTTTATCAGAGCTAATCGCATTTAATAATACTTGATTGACGTTAAATTCTTCGAAAACGACTATTCATATATTTTTTTAATGTTTAACAAACATACAAAAACATAAGTGAGAAATTGAAGCTTTTATATTTTTCATTAAATGGTATGTGAGAAAGAAAAGAAAACCATAAATTATAATACAAATCATTTTATTATTAGAGACACAGTTCCCATCGCTTATCAGAAACAATGTACAAAGCTATAGTAGTAATATCAAATATAAACAATATGCACCCTTCGATTACTGCAAGCCTTGTCTGAGGATACAGGATTATAATTGAGCGCTTCTAGATTCTGCAGCTAAGAGATAGAATAGAATTAAACAGAATGCAAATGTTTATTATTCACTACACAATATTATAAACGCAGCGTAATAAAGAGGGAAGCATAGCGAAGTGGCGGCGTCGCGGAGGGCGAAGGACGCGCCGCCTCGCTGTATCGGTTCGTTCTCACACGATGGTTCCAGTGGGACTAGAGATTTTTCAATTAAAATCGTTACATGTATTCTTGGGTTACAGTGTCTTTCATTTTGTAACAAGCCCTTACACAAATGCCTATTTGTAATTACATATATAATTATGTTGTATATTGTTACAGTAATTTCATTACGTGGTTATCATAATTTCTTGTCAAGCGTCTGGTTGCAATGCTGATTCGATTTTATTCATTTATATAATAAATAGGGTATACAGCGAGTCATTCGTAACCACGGTTATACGCATCAACTCATTTTAGATGTAAAAAAAACTTATAAAGTATCAGACAGCTTGAAAAGAAATCTAAAAAAAAATCTCTATACATCATGCTTCGAGACCCTATCGCAAAGCCGCTTATTTAGCTTTACTGTATAGGTCGATAAAAGCAATTTTTTAAAATACATAAAACCATCGTACAGAAACAATTACTCCGTGAAAACGGTGAGCGTATAAAAAAAGAGTCCAAAATTCACAAAGGTAATTACATCTGCACACGGGTACTAAGCGCATCAGACACTGATGGCGCCATAATTTATCAAATATCAAAACAAATGACGGTCCTTATCACTTTTATAGAATATACAAAATGCAGTTACTTATTTCCCTGTGGAAAAAATATTATCTTATTCTTAGATCACGCGCGCTTCGATCTGCAAAAAAAAGAAAAACATTCTATTCCTTGTTCAAGTAATATCGGATAAAGATATAAAGAATAAAACAATACACTTTAAACTTACCTCTAATAACCACAGGTAATTAAATATTCTCCTAACTTCTCCACTACAGATGCGGCTTGCTGGGGTTGGATCGGTTCTTCGTAGAGAGAAATTACAACAGCTGTAACAAAATTTTTATTATAGCGTTAACTGTAAACAAACTCCTATCGATCTAAGAAAATATTCTACGATTCTATATTTAAATTAAAAAAAATGAACTTCTGTCTCTCCGTGAAACGTTATCATGCCTAAACTACGAGAACTATTTCGATGAATTTTCGTATGAAGATAGGTCATGGCGATTTCTTTGCGCTATAATTGACATCCATGGCGCGAGTGGAGCCGCGTGCAAAGTATTTATTATGAAAAGTAGGTATGTAGAAAAATATTTTAATTAAATAAAATACTTTCGGAAACTAAAAATAATTGCGTGTTACAGTCAAAAGTAGGTCAATTCATAAACTAAGAGAGAAGTTAACGGTCTATGCGCGCTATTACCGATTTCTTAGTGTACACAGACCATTAAAATATTATTTTTGAGAATAATTAAGAGAGTAATTCGACACGCTATTCATAAATCAATGTTGAGAAAATATGACTTGTGGCTACTTTTAGATGACATAATTGGATATAGGTCTAGGTCAGCTTCTTTGGCAGAGTTGCAAGATTAGATTTTTCTTACTGCTTCTACTTGGTATTTAGATTTCCATCAGGTTTTTTTAATCCCAAACTATCATACATAGTCATATGCAATAAAGAATATTTAGTGACGTTTTAGTTATTATTTTATTTAAAAAAAAAGACGACATTTTTTCAGCTGAAATAGCATTTGAATTTAGGGTGAATTGAATTTGAATTTGAATTTGAATATAGGGTGAGGAGGGTAACGACAATTTTAGCTGAAATTGCATTTCTATGATATGGTAAGGAGGAGGATGTCGACTGGATCCGCGCGTGGATCTGGTTTATCGCTGTAGGTCAGACAAAAGCTGGTCCTTCGAAACACTAAATTTTCCAATATAAAAAATATCCTATGCTAACTCTACTTCCAACTATTTGTCTGCAAAACTTCATAATCCGTTTAGTGCATACGGCGGAACAAACAAACAAACAAACTCACTTTCCAATTTAATGTAATCATGTAGTAATCCTTACTTATGTAAGGATTACTACGTGATTACATTAAAACTGTGAGAACATAAACTAAAATACGAAGACATAAGAGGAGACGGACACAAGAAAATATATAAAAAGACACGTGTAGCCGCACAAAATATGTAAATCCTACGACGTAAACACCTAAGTACAATAACTAGCATGACATACGACACTCGTCTTATTGCATCGCAGTTCGTCAAAGGACCAGTGTAAGTAGTGCGAACATACCTTGCTGTGTCTTCATGCAGTGCACGCCGACCTTGCCGAGTTTTGCGCGTATGATGCGGTCTGTTCCACTGAGGTAGATGTACCGCGTGCCCGCTATCGTCACGCCACCGCTGGTGAGGAGTGATTCATTCTCGAAACCGGCTACTATCTTACCGACTTCGTCTTTTGATATCTGTTGACAATGTGTCATATAAATACACGCCTGCAAATGTAACAACCAGCAACAAGCAGAATTGCTGTTGATTCTCAATGTACCCTGAGATAGCAACAAAATGTTTTTTTATACTGAAAACTGTTCAGTCTTTGTTAATGATATATCTTCTGAATAATCTTGAAAGATATAGACTAAAAATGTACTTTATCATCTTATCTTGACTTGTTTCCTATCTTATACATAACAGCTTGGAAAAATACTTAATAGCTTGTAAATATTGTTGAATCATGTAATAATAGTAATCAATATTCAACTTTATAAATTAGCCTCAATGTTCAACTTAACCTCAATTCTCTTTGATAATTATCCAATATTTAACGTAACTTTTTAACATAGTTCTATAGTTACATTAAACCTTGATAAGTTGATTAGCTGCAATTAAAATGTCTTTTTTATTTATTTAAATGAACTACATAACAAATACTAGCTCAAACAGGGCTATCTATGGATAGAGGACGAACAATCCAAAAACAATAAGTATTGTTAAATTACTAATGATTGACAGAACATTTATATTAATTTCATTGCAAGTAAAATGACCTGAATTAATAAATCGTGTATACCGTCTTATTACAGTAGAATCCTGATTAACTGTAACTGTTAAAACCAGGGGTGTTTCATATAATCAAAAGCCTAAATCAAACAATGAATGAATTTTAACAGACGAGGAATCAAGCACCATAGGAAGAAAACAAGTATTATAGATGCAAACAAATGATAGTGGGAATACCTACATGTCAGAAAATATATTTGTTGCAACATCTCTCATTGCACCTAAATCGGTAATTAGAGCTGTGAAAAATGAGTCCGGATAATTGTATATCCGGATAATGGATGTCTGGATGATAGGAATTCAACTGTACATACCATTAGATGACAAAAAACGGAAAAAGTCAAAACGTCAAAGGTTAATATCTCATATAACTTTCCCTATATCTGCACTAATAAAGGTAACGAGTGCCCTTGCGGTAATCTCGTCTTCCTAGTTTAGGGCTCGGTAAGTCAATGCCATTAAACGGCTTTTAGTTAACGAAGGGCGCGGCTATGACGTCACAAGGTTGGGCGCCAAGGGCACGGACTGCACTCGCTTGGTATCACTGGTATCGGATATTGTCTTGTCAATTGAGTTTTATCACTTTAAAGGCAAAATTTGCATTTTTAGGAAATGTATGTAGTGTAAGTGTAAGTGTCGAGATGGCCAAGTAGTGAGAACACCTCGATCAAAACGCTGATCAAACTCTGGCATCACCTAGCCTCCTATTACCTAGTATCGCTGAATTTTCAAGTGCTAGGAAACCTGCATGTGCCAAAAAATTTCTGACACATTTTTTTTATCGTGAAGAGGCAAGCACTTGGCATCAAACCTGATAAATAATGATGACGCCTAGGATGGTACGACTGTACGAGTATGTGCTTGCCTAGAAAAAGCCTATCTACGGATGTATTATATATCCGCCGACCAGCGTGGTGGATTAAGGATAACTTAATGAACATTTGCTGCACGTGAGGCCAAAAATGACTCAAAAATCAGTAAATTACAGTATTTTTTTTTCGAAGAAAAACACAACTTTTGACAATGAATAAAAAAGACGATAATTTATAAGTCTTTTCTTTTTGCCTTCTTTTGTTTCCCGACATACACTATAAATTATGTACAAAGTACGTTTACATAGAAATAATTACGTAACAGACTTCACAGAAACTTCACCACAGCTTATATCAACTCGCCAAAGACAACAAAAACATTTTATAATTATAATTTATGAATAGAAACAATAAAATCCTCATCTCTCTTTGATCGCTATGACATGTTGTTTTGGCGGGAAAGATATTTTTAGTTGACGCGGCCGCCATTTTGGATGACGTCAATGTATACGTATTTTGCAGAGATAAAGGTGAAAATACGAAGAAAATAATTCCCTTTAACTTGAAACATGTTAAGGAAAATTGATGTATTTATTCCTACGTTTATTTTTAGTTTATTGTAACAAGGTTGCGTTTTACATGCGTTTTTGTATGTAAGTTATTATAATCCCTAGAGGCGTACGCGTAGGATGGATAGATTTTAATCAATGGAATGTATATCGATTCATTAAAACGATGGATGCATATTACAGACTATGTTTTGTGTTACAAAATCTTAATTTTGTCCGAATTCAAAAAAGAATAAGGTTCTCAATTGGACTGTATTATTTTTATGTAAGTATTTATTAGGCATATTTCAATGACTTTGTTCGATATTGGTAATTATATTTTTATAAGTTAATCTCTAACTTTTTAAAAGCTTTTATTTTTTATTAAAATTGTCTCCAGTTATTTATGTCTATAGAAAATTAAATGAAGAAAATTATTTTTTCTGTGAAAACATATTTCCATTTCTTCTCTTAAATACTAGTACAAAATAAAATTAAACGAGATTTAAGCTATCAAAACAAGCGGAGTGGAAAATAACGTTTACTGTCAATGTCAAACACATATTTAGTTTTATGAGGACACGGTTAGTACGTAGGTCACATGAACAATAACTCTGATACTGAATTTTACGACTTGTACACTAGAAAGCTGTATTTATAATCCCTTATAGTTTTTAATGACAATTGGCAGCACTATTGTAATTTAGAGTATTTTAAACGAATTGTAGATGTAGTAAGATGTACCTAAGACCATGATGACTGAAAAGTGTTAAAATGTAGTAAAAATGTTAATTCACGGGCGCGATTTAAATCAGTTTCGAATGGTTTTGTTTTTGTAACGATAACCCGTGTAAATTGTACATTTTTTCTATTTTTATATTTAGAATATGGCTATCGTTTCAGTACATAATAGATTTACAGAATAACACTATGGTTTAGTGGTTTAATACCGACCTAAACTGGTGCTGGTTGGTTACTGGTTTGATTTCGGGGTAGCAAATTGGGACAATCGCTGTGTCACTTGTCAAAATTAAGTTAAGGAAAATATCGGAACCTGCATGTGCCGGAAGTAATTCTGACACCGCTAACCTCTGCCAACCCGCAGTCAAGCTCCTAAACTTTTTCCTTAACAGGAGAAGAGGACCCAGTAGTGGGAAATTAACAGGCTATTTTACATACGAATCTTTCCCCTCCATAAAAACAGTATAGATATAGATTAAGCAGCATGTTTGTCCATCGTTGTTTAATTTCTGATCGTTACGACCAAGGGCGGCCCCTCCCAGAGGGCTCAAGCGAATTACTATTAATAGCACTCCCATTACTACTCCCATTAGCGGTAGTTTCGTTTAATTGATTGCCACGTGAATGTAGAAATGATTTTTTTTTCTTTCTAAACTGAATCGGAATTGGAAAAAGAATACGGACACAATCGTTACACTCGAGGTGTAAAAAGCCAATATAGTAATGAGGTAAAACTCTCAAAAAGGAAAACGACTCAACTTATTATCAAGGTGACTACTGATTAACATAAACGTAACACAGCCTGTACATATCCCACTGCTGGGCATAGACCTCTTCTCCTATTAGAGAGAAGGTATAGAGCTTATCCTCCACGCTGCTCCACTGCGGATTGGTGGATATACATGTGTCAGAATTTCTTCCGGCACATGCAGGTTTCCTCACGATG
>DVRM01000089.1:0-13386 GCA_018232405.1 Junonia genoveva | reverse complement strand
ATAAGCGCAATAAAACAAACAAATTCATTAATTATATTAGTACAAAGTATAAATCTATCCTCTTTATTTCAACATTATAAAATATAATTAGAATGAATAATATTCGATTTCACATTATAGTAGGTACAATCTTTCCCAGGTTGGCTTCCACTCCCCTGATTGCGCTAATGCGCACTTAAGAAAATTGATGAAAGGACCTCATCAAAATTCCTAATATAATTATTTTGTTGTATAAAAATATCTTTCTATAATTTTATTTTTACCCTCGAATTGAATGTCTTTTATCCTTGTACAAACTAGGTACCTATAGAGTTAAGGTATTTTGTAAAGGTTAAATATGTAGTTATAAAAATATACCGTGCGTTAAAAATATTACTTTATCATCAAGGCTTTTCATATATCAATGTTTTATAATGTTATCATGAAATAAATTTTGCGAATACAAACTAATACAATAAACGCATACAATAATAATATATAATATTACGCCTAAACAGCTACTTTTTTAATTAGATTACTGATACGAGGTATACGGATCAAATAAAATATACGATTGACTAATCATTTATATTATAGAATTGTTAAAATATACTAAAGATGCAATTGCGTCGTTTATCACAACAACGAAAAACCACAAAGTAAACACCATTTGTATACTAAATAATAACATTCATTGCGATACAAGTGTTCATACAGAAGTTTGAAGTATCGGCTTCACGATACATTCTCGTGTTGAAACTGATATGAAAGTTACTGAATTTCAGTGCATAATACGCTTTATGCTGCAGTATTTAAAACGAGTTCGTACGAGTACATTTAAAGTGGGTAATTGTGTTAAAACTTTCTTCGACGCGTTTGAGGATTCAAATGAGTTATTCATAGGTTAACGGGAGATTCCTTTTAGTTCTCTTCCCTTTTGTAATATTCTTAATTAAATTAGATCTAGCTGTTTGATTTTCACTTAGGTTCAGATTTTTCAATAATTTAAAATTTCGTTACATTTAAAACTGATGAAGATAATAACATACAATCATTTAAATATGAAATTAAAACTGCGCAACTACTATTAAGCGTCCGGTTTATACGTTAAATAAAGTCAAACTTTTTTATGGAAACAACATGGCATGTTTACTAAATGAGCGTTTTTTGAAACCATTAAAGCTTTTGTCGTTTAAATTATGGTCTGCATTTGCTATGTAACAATAACTATATCCGAAGAAATTGAAGCCTAGTATCCTTTCTTACCTCCAGTTATTAAGTATGAAGTATGTGAAGAGTTGTTAGGCAGAATCAACATAAGGTTTTTTTTTGTTAGCCGTTTACTACCTCAGAATTAGATGCCTTTCCCTTAATTGGCGACTCCAGACAATCATCACTAATACTTCTAAAAATCATTGTCTAAACATAGCAATAGCATAAAAGAAAGGGTGAATAACCCGTACAAGGCTTAAGTGGTATGGCATTTCATTCGTTGCAGCTTCAGGAAATATTTTATAAGGAATGACGTCCACTCGCCTGTGTGATTTCTAAAAGAAATCCGTGTTCAAACAACGATGCATTCGAATTGAAGTGAATTTGTATTGTGAAAAAGTATGAAAAATACCTTAAATTAAAAATTATAAGCATTTATGATTCTACTTGAGATAAATACAAGAAGTCTTAATAAAAATAAATGTTCATTAATGTAAGTATGAAACTGAAAATGATAATTAATTAAGTAATTAAAACAGGTGTTAGACTAATTTTCACGAATATCAAATCTAATATTTCAGCCGGGCTAATTAGGTATGTAAATATTATGTAGTGAAAATCTATTAATGTTAAAGCGATTTTCCATTAGGTGCTCCAATATAAAATCGTTGCTGAAAAAAATTTACCGTTATGGGAGTACTGGATTAAAGATTACCGACATGATGCCAATAATAACGTTATCTCATAGATTTACAGTAAATACCATTTTATACTGTAGGTAAATCTATGAGATACTCTCCTCTTTTTCGTCGAAGGGGAAATGTACGGAATTTTTATTAGGTATATGAATCAACTACTCAAAAAGTTATCTGCACTAACATGTCAACAAATCAAATAGGAAAGCACGATTACAATACGTACTAATGACAAATCTATATCGTTACCGGACATCACTTCATTGAAATATGAGAGTATAATATTTTAGAATACTCTTAAATAGATATATTAATACGTGAAGCAAAAACTTCTTATACATTTTCATGAAAGTTCGGTTAACGGAGGACTATGACATATGACATAGTTGAACGTTATTAGGAGAAGAATTAATAAAGTTATTATTTTTTAAATATTATTTGCAGTAAATATGTTAAATTATTTAAAATAAAACTTTCTCAGATATTGGCACTACTACATGGATACCTTTAAATTACTTTTGCGTTTTGCGAAAATACTATATATTTTTTAATATTTATTACAAATTGCTTTTAAAAGCCCTAATCTACACAGATCTACACAGTGGATTTATATCTATTTTTATATTATTAAATTGACCTGATTTTTATAATTCCATACTCAATACGGAAACCTTATAGTTTCGCCATGTACATCTGTCTATTAATCTGTGTGTCGGTCAGCAGCTTAACTCAAATAATATAAAAGCTACGATTCAACATGCGTATACATATAAATCACGATGACAAAGTTGTAAAACATTTTTTGTTTTTAATTTTAAGGTATCTTACCAATCGTACCAAAGCATAAACTGAGGACAATTTTACACCTATTCTGTTGAGGTGACGTTAGATAGGTAGGTCAATTATAATACTGTAAACTGTAGAGGTAGAAAAATCTGTAACTCAAATGAGGAATATTTATTCAATTATTATACCAAAACGGTTTTTTTTTCGCTATATTGAAGTATATAGCGAAAAAAATGTAGTATATTACATTAAAAACTATAATTCTGTGTTAAATCGAGTGCGTACTATACGATATTAGTTAGGTTCTATATCATCCACCATGATTTATTGAATTAAGATTATTGAATTTTTAATAATTTAAAAAAATGTATAATTTTATGGAAAAAATTATTATACACGTTTATTTTAATTAGATTTACAAAACTTAGTAGAAGATTATATAGTATAGTCCCTCTAACACTTTTATAAGTGCAACAAAATGTTGCAGTCGTATTAAGAATACTAGCTAATGGCCGCGACTTCGCCCGCGCGAAAAATAAAGATTTCCTAGCTTTTTTTCCGCGGAACCCTTATCCCGTTTCGAAAAATTAGCCACAGATCCCGGAACAGACAAAAGTTTAAAAATTGAAGTTTTGGTATTAATATCGTGTATCTAAATACTCATAAGCATTTACTAAAAGATTTTATTTTGATATTACAACCAGACACTTCAATTCTTGTATTAAGGACGTCGGAGATAAGCCGCGGACAGACAGACAGACATGCGAAACTATAAAGGTTTTGTTTAGACGGAACCAATCGTCAAATTATTACATCGATCGAATTACATCGATACAGGTATTTTAAGTAAGGGTTCTTCATTTAAAGCTAAACTATAAAGTTGATACATATTAATATATTTATTACGCGACTATACTGTCTACATTTTAGTAGAATGAATTATCCCTGATTAAGAAAAGTTAAGTTAGCTCGTTATAAAAAATAATTTCAACAACATATAACCAATATAACCAATTTGATGTGACATTTTTTTAAATAATTTATATATTAATTTAAAAACGTGTAACGTATTGACCGTATATATTACGCTTGGGCAGACGGTGTCGGGTGGCCGGACACAACTTCCGCGGGGCTTCGGGCTCGAATGTCTAATCTATTACCTGGGCCTCCACCACCCTCTGCCGGAGGATACGCTTTTTATTAAAAATTTAATACGATTCAAAGCGGCTCGTGTGACCCATCTTCGATGATTGACGTTTTTATTGTTCTTAGGCTATTTTTAACATTTGTGACGTTGTTTTTTTTTTTGTACACTATACTGTTATATTCCATTATTGCTATTTGAAATGTTTTGTAAAGTTGACCTGACACAAAATGAAAATGTAGGTTTTGTAACTTTTAGTAAATCTTACAATTTAATTTACCCATATCAAAAACATACATATAAACTATAAAGAGATTATATTTCTATAAAGAGTTAAAAATGACAAGTACAAAAAACACGCATCTAAAATTATGCAATTATTGACGACATTAACAGTGGTAAAAATGGGTCTTTAACATTTTAAATATAAATGCTGGGTTTAATCTAAATTAACATGAGCTAGACATAAGCTCGTGTAGAGCAAAATTTAAGCTGAAATTCAGTTTCAGTTTTTCAAGCAAAAAAATTATAATTCATATTTACATTAATATCCAAATCTATAATATAATTACAAATAAAAAAGGTTTGTCTGTAGGTAATGAGTAAACTAAAAAAAATATTGTTCATTAACTATACTTAAATAAAAAAAAAACATAATACTTATTACCACAAAATTTTAAAACTGAACAAATGTAAATGAAGATATATGTTTGACCGGCGTTTATATTTAATAGATACTAAAACAATAAAACGTTTCGACGATTTTTTTCTCTATTATATTATTGATATTTTTTCTTTTGTATCTTCAAAAAATAGAAGCTAGAAGCGATTGCAGCGACCGCGTCCAAGACATCGACTGCTAACTGTAAATGTTTAACCTACATTTATAAGACACAAATTGCATAATAATAATTGCATTATAATTAACCTTGTGCCCGCTAAGACTATTATCAGCTGGATTTAACCACGTAACACGGTACGGTTAGATGGCAGGTTTAAATCTTGGTGGCTCCGTAATCCTGTAATGAGGGAGGCGCCGACCTCCTTACTAAGGCTTCGCCCTCCGTACATTCCAGCCTTTTCCATTTTATACTTTTCTACTTTTCTATTTCTTTGTTTTAATAGGTAATAGTTACAAAATTTAACAACAGTTAACTTTCAACCGTGATATATAAAATATGGCACGGAGCTATTTATTACCACTGAGTCAATTAAAAGTTAATTTTTGGTCTTCTTATTCATTATTATAAAATGTATTATTAATAATACATTTTATAATAATAATAATTTTATTTTATTTTTGTCATTAAGAATTGATTTGGTTAACCAAAACTAATGAAAAATTATGATAAATATTTAAGAAATCATATTAGGCGTTAAAAACATATTTGCTAACATTTATAAATATACGTAAGTAAAACAAGCGCGAACAAAATCCCTAGTAATTAAGTAAATTTCAAATTGGACCTCTTTATTTTTACGCATTTCTTACAATGACCGATGATGATGAACGTCGGTTTAACATTTCTGTTTTTTATTAGCATTAAATTCCAATACGAATAAATATGGTACAACAAAAATAACATATAAATAGAATAAAGTATACAAATTACATAAAGAAATAATGTAATAAACGCGTCAGCGGCCCACCCCGCCCTCCGCTTATAGCTTAGGGCGGAGCAAATTAAGGGTGATGGACACAGCTCCGTTTTGTTAGTTATAAGGTAGCTGCGGTGTATCGCCTGGCCTATTCATTCGCACCCCGGCTGCCCTGGGGTGCACACGTTCCTTTGTTTTAATATACCGTATAGTAAAAGCCACCAGTGACTGTCGCTACGATTTGGTTTTTCTTTTTTATCTTTTAAAATTTAAATGGTAATTTTTATTTGTGTTGTTTTTCTTTTTCTGTTACAAGTGAGTATATTTTTTATTAGTTATTAATTTAATTGTTTTTATTATTTCCTATTGTTATTAGGAAAACTATAATTAATTTTCTATAACTATAATGATAGTTCGCACAACGTTACATTTTTTTACCAAATACGATAATAAATATTTTAACAAATTATACCTAATAATAATACATTTTCCACTTTCTAAATTTTTATTAATTTTTATTAATTATTTTTTATTTGTTATTTAATTTAACCAATTTATTTATCCTATTTTAATAAAAAATAATGATTTCCAAACGTAAATGGATAATAAAATTCAAAATTTCATATTGTTAATCTAATTAACTTTTACAGAAAATAGATATAAATATGAATTAATTGTGGATATCATCGCATTACCGGCGTGCATCGGCTTAAGCCGGTAGTATGGTTTCCGAGCCATGCGGGGCTTCGCGCCACCCGATACCATGCTTGTGACACGCCATCCTTTTACCCCTCGATGAATAGGTTTTTATATTATATTTCGTATTAACTTCAACTATAATAAAAAATTATCTATCCCCAATGAATTCTTTATCAAAACTTTTTCCAATAATGAAAAAAAAATCATTGATAAATTGAAAAAAAGTCTTAAACTTTAGAAACCCTTCGTTAGAAAAGAACGTTCATACTTGTCGACAAAAAATATTAACTCGAATTATTTTTATTTGTATGTTGTATTACTTTTATTTAATGTTTATTTTACTTGCATTATATCTAGGTACCAAATATTTATTTTGAAATTTGTTTAATTTGTTTGTACTTTGCGTTGTATCTATCTACATTGCACTGCAGCACCGTCGAAGACCTGAAAGCCAATGAAGTCCAAAGCAGCTGCTGGCCACTGCACAAGATTAGTTAATATACTCTTGTGCGTGTGACAGCGGCTATTGCGGACCTTTCATTAACAACGTTTGAAGACAACACGAAATGCTGATTTATTTTGAAATTCTACGATATATCAACTTTTGTAATATCGACTTGTAACATGTTATATGTGATGGTTTCCCAAAACGGAAAATTCGTTCGGTATTTTTTGTCTAATTTAGCATTCAATAACTAGCATCTCTTATAATGAAAATTTCGATAGAATCGATGCTATTCAATGAAATGAAAGAATACCGATCGAAAATTACCTTATCGAAAACTTTCAACTCTCGTACTAGGGGTAGAAATCATTGAATGGAAGTACAGCAGCCAATCTTGTAAATGCAATTCAATTTATGGTTCAACGGATAAAAAGTAATTTTCTGGCTTTGAAGGACTACATAGCTCAAGCTTGATATTAACTATGAATAATGAAATTAAAAATTGTTATAATAACCTTTAACATTTCATTATTATATAGTATGGAATTACCTACATTGTTACAGCAAAGTGAGTGATAAGTGTCGAACAGCCCTTATAGACTTTCTATCCGACGAATAACGATAGTATATCCATATCCTTAATTAATAGTTTGATAAAGAGGGGCTTCAAGATTATTGTCAAATTGAATCCGACTAGTTACCGTTACTGGTCTACTTTTTCAGTAGCAGTGTCAAATTAAAACTGCTTGAAGCCCTTAACAAAGTCGATCTACAACCCTAGTGTCTCTGTTTTTCGTGGTTATACCCGTGTAGTACGTTGTCAATCCATTGGCTTATTGGAAACCTAGAAATTGTAGAGGTCTCTTACAGTTACCGGGCTTTTAAATTTTGCATACAATTTTGAACTTTGTAAGGTGCGAACGCTTTTCATGACTTTCATGACTCTGCCTATAACCATCTCATTAAATTACCTATTCATTGGTAGAAAATTGGTAGTATCTATGTCGCAGTCATCTGGTTGTATCATGAATACTTAATTGAATCACTAGCGCGTTCATTTAATAACGACATGTAATTGAATGACTAAACGATAACTCGTCAAGTTGCTTAATGTAACGTTTAACATCTTGACTAAACGTCATTTAGCGTATTCGTTATAGCTGACTTTATTAGCAGTAAAAATGTATTGATTTAAAGTAAAAAATTAATACCTATCCATTAAATAAAAACTCGCTCTGGAACATCTCCGGCGCTGCGGGAAGAGCAGCCTCACTGCCTTAGCGTAACGAAGTGCAGGCACTCCGGCGAGCCAGAGCGGCCGAGGCTGGTCGCCGCAGGCAACCAGCATGCCAGCATGCCGACCAGCGCCTCCGACTTATAAAAACACTCTAGGTGTGTGACAGACAAGTATCGCATAGAGTCGGAATTTACGGATTCGCAAACCACTTAAGCAAAACTTAAGAAATAATTTATAACCAGTATTTATAAAGTTGAAGTTACACATTTTGAAACATTTTCACGTTCTCATGTTCCTCAAAACGACAAAAAACTAAAGTACAATATCCTGACTGGTTACACCCGCTCTATTGAAAGGGCTATGTTTCATTCAACTTAGTAGTTGGACGTTGAGTGACGTTTGTTCGATCAACGTTCGGCCTTAGTAATTCAATTAAATGTCGTACTTAAATGAACGCGTTAGTGATTTAATTAAATATCGGATTCAACAATATGACTTGCGACATCTATATAACCCGTTCGTATCCAAATATGTACATGGTTTTTTGAAAAATCGAAACGTATCACTTAAACACTCACTTTTCTTCTATTAGTGTATTACTATAAGTTTGTACCTAATTTGTAATGTGTTTTATATGGAAATTATATTTGTGTAATGTGCATTAACGGTGAGATCTTTAAACCTTTTAAACTTAAATACGTTGTCCTGTTCTATTTATTCTATTTATTTATTTATGATACAAATAGATATCAAATATTTAATTGAGCACTTTCTGAAATTCTATTATAACACATTATTAAATTATTTTCCTATAAAAAACAATAAATGTAAAAGTTGTCTAAAGTAGGCAACTGAATTGTAAAGGCCACATCTGCTGAAGATGCTCCGGTTCTGAATGAAACATGCGTAGTGTCTGTGTGTCCATTATAATGGACGCGAAATCAGCCAAAATAATTGATTTCGCGGATTATAGCAAAATCATTTTAGGATTTGTTACAGATTAAATCGCAAAAACACTTTTACGGTGATTAAGTACAACTAATAAGTAATGATTTGCTTTTAAGGAATTCTCTTCTACTCATTTGTTTTCCACAAAATCTAGTCCAAACCATTGAAATAGGAAAAACATCTCTAAAATCAATGATCATATCTATGTATACCTATATATTATAATCTACTTATTTTTGAAAGTCGGGAAAGACCGGAAATTATTCGGGTACGCTAGAATGAATGTTCATGTAGAGATATCCATCTAAAAATTAATCACAGTCATAGCTGTTTATGTACTTAATTACTATAGTTAATAATAAAAAAATATTAATATTATATGTAATATATCTTTAAAAAATATATTTTTAATAGTTTTAATAGACTAAATTTACGCCATCAAAATTATCCGTAAAAAGTCTCTACGTACTTCTAATCTATAAAATACTACCTAATATTTACTTTCCTGCATTTTTTTTATAAATTTCGATGGAAATGAAAATTACAAATTTACAAACAGTAATTAATTATTGCTTTGACAATATTTTTGATTTTTTTTATTTTTGAAAAAAACTTGAATTTTGATATTTATGTATTACTCAAGTGTTAATTTCTAATGTAATAAATATTTTAGAAAATATTATACCATAGACAACCATGTCATAGCCTATACCTATACAGATTACCTGATTTCCAATTTATTTTTTTTTTCAAAATAAAATAAAAAAGAAAAGTCCTTAACTTAACGATTTTTCCGATTATTATAAAAGATACTTATATATACAAGTAGATACGTACCTAAGTATCTACTCTTCTATACCTACTAACAAATATTTTCCACAAATAATACCTTGACGTAAATTTTAAAATAATACGTACAGATTTTTTTAATTTATATTCAGATTTTTACTTATATTATAAAGTAACTATAGGTATATTATTAACACATTTCAATTACTATCGTTTTATTTCTCATTCTTTAATGCACTATTACGTGAAATTGCTGAAACACTGTATGTAATAAATGCAATCTAACTGTATAATGTTACGTCTATATCTGTCATTGTGTTCCAAATACCAATATGTCTACTTGTATTTGTGTAATGTCTTCCAATCATTACGAACGTAAATTTGATTAACGTATATTTCACATGCCTTTTATACACATAGAAGTAAAGTAAAAAAAGTAAAGTAACAGCCTGAAAATTTATCTCGGCCATACATAAAAGGCATGTTAAATATTTTTAAAAATATGTATAAAACATGCCCTGAAATATTTATAATGTCATTTTACTGTATTATGTATTTGCATTATTTTTAAATTAGGTATTTCAAATATGATTATTGCTGGCCATTATACGTGTATTTTTGTTAATTAATTACAAAGACAAAATAATGTAACTACATGTAAATATACCTATATATTTTTAAATTGAACTCAGAATAGTAATTATAATCTCAGAATTAGAAATATATGACTAAAACATTAAACAAATATTCAATGTTTTCGTTTTTAAGAAATAATATGTTTGTATTTATACTATTCCTAATTCTGATATAATAAGTGCTATCAATATATTTCTGTATAATTCGATTCGTGTATAAAAATGTCTTTATTGATATATTTTTGTATGTATAATATTGCTTTTTTTTATACTTTCCAAAGTTTCATTACGAGTGTGTAGTATGTGTACCTAATTCAAAGTTTTGTTTTCAGCAAGATAATGTTCTGAAACGGAGTCATCAAAGAAGATGCGGTCATGAAGCCCAAAACAACTATTGGTCACTGCACAGGACTAGTAAACTCATTATACTCTTGTGCGTGTTCCAATAGTTATTGTGGGCGGTTCATATTCTTCGAGCCGTGAAGACCCACAAGTGAAAGTGAAACTCGAAAAGTGATCAAGACTTAATTATTGGCTTTTATTTTTTATATAAAATTATTCAAAATTTGTTACCATTATTGTACCGTAAGTATTAAACAAAAACTTTGAATGTGAAGCCCTTTTAGGGCGGAAAACTTTGTTAGACTACTATTTTCTGAATTTTCCTACTAAAATGCCTACTACAAAATATAAGTTTTTATGAACTTTATATTTCTGTAAAATATGAATATCTACTTATATTAGTTTTCTTTTTTTTTTAATTTATTTTGTTTATTTTTTCAGTTCAGTTTGATTTACATTTTAAAAACGCGTGCCACGCTGTGGACTAAAACGGAACTAGTTGAAGAATTGTTGGGAAATCCCGGTAGAGCAGATGATAGGACGTTAAACGGTTCGCTCAGTACTTCGTTTCAAATTTTGTCACTAGATGGCGCTTTCCTTACCACTTGCGTCACTGTAGTAGTGACGCAAGTGGTAAGTAGTACTACTACTATGCGAAATATTTGAACGTTTCATACATAAATTAAGAGATGAAGGAATGAAGATTATGAAGTAATAGATAGAATAGGAAGATATTGTGTATATAACACTCTTTTAATTACCAAACAAGGGGGGGGAGGAATGCTATTCGGCTCTCTAAGTTACCATACGAAATGTTATTTTACCTAATGCTATTTCAACTACCCCAGTGTTGTACTATCCCGGGCAGGCCAGCCTGTATGAGCCCGCTTTAGTCACAGGACTACGACTAATTATGAGATTTAATTGATTTAAAAATTCTTCATTGCTACTACATTGTATATTGTAATAATAGACATTATAAAGAAAGGCTCCTTAAATGATGGTGACTACCAAAAACAATTGTGACAATTAGATTCATTTAATTCAAATTCAAAAAAAATTCATTCAAACTTTATGAAACAGTAGTAGTTAAAACTATAAGGCAGAAAGATAAAATAAAACCTCAATTCAACATTCAAAATCGTCTGTATATTTCAAAGACCTATTGGTCAAAAATAAAAGTAAACAAGTTTGGTCAGTCTTAGTACATTGTACTACAAGCGCAAATTAACATAATTGTTGTGTCTCAATTTTTAATCTGAAATAGGTAAAAAATTAAAAACAGTAAAAAATAAAAAGGCATTAAACTAAACACGACCAGTGTTATACATGTAAATAAGAAAAAGTCAAAATCGTAAAACATTAACTTACGAAGTATCGAGCTTACGGTGTAATATTAATAAAATAATTATTGAATAACAATAGACATTCATAGGCAAAACTCGGTAGGAACCGGATATACCTGATACCCGTTAGACAGAAAGGAATGATAATGCTTACATAACTAATCCTGATCCGTTAATATAACTGCTATTTGGTTCGTCAAAAAATCTTGTTTTATTGTTATATTTTTTCAGGATACTATGAATATATCTACAAGAACCAATCCGATTAAATGCAACCAACAAATAGTCAAGGAATAAGATCGTTACGCCCCTCTAATATTGTGGTAGTTATCTCCAACTACTACTACAATATGTAGATATAGTATTTCTTATTACAGTTAGAGCAATGACGACACAAAACTTTGGGGCAATCGTCCTAGTTATATATTTAAATATCGTTATTACCGAGCAATTGGAATGATAACTTCTGTGAGGCGGATTAGCTTAAACTCTACAAAAAACTTGAAACTTCTTCAATCAAATCTGTTACACGTGCTTACTTCTAAAAAAACCCATTATTTATTCACTTAAAAATTGAAACTTTTATGGCTACGTCTTATGAAAGTGTGAACTATTCCTGTATAATATTATTAAATTTACAAAATGGTATAAACGTTTAGAATACATTATTATTAGTAATATTTTACGTGGAAGCTATTTGGAAAGTCAACATGTATACCACTTTCCTTCATCACAATTTCTAAACGACACAAATTTTCAACATAAAAATCACAAATAATCTTAGGCATATTTCAGATACATTTAGTTGAATATAGTGATGATCGAATTCTTGAAGAATTGAACATTTTCATTACAATTACAATATATTATTACTCCTTATTTTTCCCCTGATCTCCGTAGAACAATAGACACATGGTTGCATGTAGACACGCCTTCGCCGGAATGAATTTTTCGTCTATAGCGAGCGCGTAGCGATACATCCACACTGCTTGTTCGTATTCCGCCTGTTTATTTTGAAATAAGTCAAAATAAGCAAAAAGTTGTTTTCAAGATTTCTTAGGCAAACATTTTGTAACTATAGATATTTATTACGATCATACAATTTTACGTTAAGAACCTGTAGAGTTTCGCATTTGATAGTGATCGATAAAGTAAAATTTGCGCGGTATTTTTTGACTAATTATTCAATAAAATGTCGCTGAAGGTACTATTAGTGAAAGAATTGAAAAATGGCAATCAGAAGCAAAATACTTTATCGTAAACTTCAAATCTTGCACTAGAGGTATCTTTCTTTGTACAAGTTCATTAAATATCTTTAAGTAGGTATGTACACAAAATATAAGATATATAACAATAACTTAAACTTGAGTATCTAGCAATTAATTTTTAATCAAAGAGGTACAATTATTTTTAACCAGTTTAAATATATTTTACTTACAAGATAGGAATGTGACACAGCAACTAGGAACGTTTCTATTTTACTCTTTGGTGACATATAGAAGGACAGATAAGCCACTTCTTTTGCATCTG
>DVRM01000088.1:0-13397 GCA_018232405.1 Junonia genoveva | reverse complement strand
AATGTTAGTGTTTAGAATTAGGATAAGTATGATAATATAGCCGTAATTGCTTCTGAAATTACTATACACCGAAGGCAATTTAGTTTACAGCTGAGTTAATGAGCTTAACACTTATAAATACAACTTTCTTTTTGATTTCACTAGTAACCTATGCCACATTTAATAATTCATAATGTGTTAAAATATAATGTTTTTGTCATTTATTTTAATCACTAAAGCTTAATTAACATATGTACATCACATAATGATGACATATCATCATCTTCCTGTAATATAGAAATAATTGTTTTTTTTAGTAAATGCTTAATATATGTATTGTCAAAACATCTATTTTAACTTTAGTCCATCTACCTATCAATCGGTCGATCTGTCGGTCGTATCTGTTTGTTTTGGATTATTGTCTTTAGAACGGCTGGACTGATTTTGACGAGACTGACTGGCAGATAACTGATGTTATGTTGTTATGAGGAGGATAATGTATTTATCTCTTACTGTTTTTATGAAAAAATAAAATAAAGTACATGGTAGCTAGATATTTATTAAAATTTTTAAACGACGAATATTAACTGAAAATTATTGATGAATAATTCTATCTAATACAAAGTTGTTAAGGTTCACTGTTACATGTAAATAACATTATAATCTGGTATCGGCGTTCGCGTGATACAAGTCACGCTGGCTGCGAGTCGACACGCAAACTGACCGTAGCGGTGCGTTAACGCGTCGCTGCCCGACGTGAGAAAATTCCCTCTACATCCTCATTGTTCTTATGTATACCCTTGTTTTTATTGTCAGGACCCAAATTCAACTTTGCTGTTTCTTCAACATTAACTTCTGTACAAACATTAAGTGAATCAACTTAAAAACTTTCCTAATTACCGGACCACTGCCTTCAACTTTCTTCCCCATTAAAGTTCAATCTAGGCTGTTCCTCATTTCGTTCACATTCAAATCGTTTATCATTTTCACGACATAAACGCATTTTGCATTTTCTGGTTATGTGAACTAATATATTTTACTCATTTCTGCTCCAATTGTCGCCGTCTTGTTTAATTAACGCACCATCCTATAATTTCACTGTCTAGACAACACCTCCGCTCGCTACAAAGCTAGCATTACGTCCTGTAAACGGTGCTAATGAATTGCAAAACAAGAATTAAAAGTAATTTAATTTTCCGCCGTCGGACGCTAAAACTAAAAGTGAATTTGAAATTGAAGTTTAATGCGGTGTCGATACAATACAGTCTGGTTCAATTGATGTTGTTATTGTCAACGTTTTAGCTAGTTGTTTGTCCTGTTAGTTTGCCGTAAGTATGTTAATGTATTTAATCGTTATTGATATCTTGGAGTCATAGAAATATAATAAAAACTAGTAAAACTAGTGCTGAATGGTTATGTACCTTTACAAGTAGAGCATAGGTATTTGATATCTGCCAACTTGTTACTGATCATGCTGTTGTTGATTTAATTCTTACTTAATATTGGCGAAATATTCTGTGTTCATTTGGCATAACTAAAAGCCATAAACAAGTAAATTAGATTGTTGTATTTAAGTTGAAATTAAATATTTTAAAATACAATTAGTATTTAAAATAAATTGGTGTTGGTATCTTAATCTTATTTTCGTATGACCCGTCCCTACTTTGACAAATAGTATATATGAGGTAGCCTACATTTTTAAGAAATTTCCAAATTATAAGCTGTTTCATATCTGAGATTCTGATAATAGATCATCAAAATAATTTTAAAAACTGTCACCATTTGTTGGTCTGCAAGGTTAGAATTACTAGCGTAGAGTGAACGCCGCTGCGGTTATTGTAATTCAAGTAATCAGAAAATTAAACTATGCTGATTGTGGTTTCAAACTCGTTTGCGGATAAAACAACAATATAATTCCCAGCATCTATCTGTCTTGTACCATTTATTACGAGTGCTTTGAAAGTGTGATCTATTCTCGTTATTCCGCTTGATAAATGCTATTTCGCTTTCATAAACAACTAAAGATTCCATCATAAATACTCTTGCTAACTCAGCTCATGAACAAATTGTATCTTTTACTGTTAACACTACCGCTACTTTATAAACTAGATACCGGCGAACTTAATTGATTTTCTCAGGGTCTTGTAAAGGTGGTAAAACTGTAAACGCTATACGCTAACACGGTATTATACTAGTTTTATATACATATAAAGATATTTCTAATAGATTGCAAGCGAATATTACGTTAGTCGAAAAGCGACAATCTTGATCCAGTTAACTTGTTGAATACATTAATCACAGCACATACACGGGACATGACTGACAGACTTAAGATCACCTGCGTCAATAAAGGCTCCATTATACCTTTTGTTTTTGTTTTGAAGTCCCATTTGTTTAACAAAAGCGACTGTATTGTTTAGTCTTGTACAAGCGTTTCGACACCCGTCACTGTTGCGTCCGCTATGACAAGTTTTTTTTTTTACTGACACGCTCTTTTTGACCTTGTGACATTAGACAGATAATTCTTTGGGTTTACTAAATACAGAGTTACAATTCATTATTTTGGTTGTTTACATC
This sequence comes from Junonia genoveva, assembly GCA_018232405.1. NCBI lineage: Eukaryota > Metazoa > Arthropoda > Insecta > Lepidoptera > Nymphalidae > Junonia > Junonia genoveva. The sequence goes on along the minus strand of DVRM01000088.1, from coordinate 10,841 downwards.
AATTAATTTTTTTATAAAACAAAATTAAATCTGAATGTTATGGTGAAAATTTTAACGTAATAAGTTTTAAGAATGTAATTAAGTTTGTGTCCGACCTTATGACAGATCTTAAGATATAATCCGATGACAAAAGATGTTGGACTATTGTTCAATGTAGGTCTTGTACCTATTTGCTATACCTACAAATTAAAAATACAATATTGTTTTTAATAAAAAAATATAAAGTATACATACATACATTACAAAACACAGAATTATGCATCTTTGCGTAATATGGTAAAACATATGATGAAATTATAAAGGCACGTGTTTGACAACGGAAATTAACCACCGGCGTGATGTGTGAATTTGCCTGAATTATTATTATTTGATTCGTCAGATGTTGCAATTAAATAAGTATTATAATCCGCGGCTGATCACGGAGTCCCGTAGTGGTTTAATGGCTTGTTTATTCACTCACTGACCTTATATGGCGTGAAAGCTCCGGTACATTGTCGCCAGTCCACGCTGGCCTTAATATGGACGTACGGACGCGTCCTATGGCCTTTGATCGTCTATCATATAAAAATACCTCATTAACATCTAAACCAGTTCGTTACATTTAGATACGTTTGTATAATTATCTTATATTTATTATAAATATGAAAATATATCAATAATAAGCGACAACATTGTGCAATACTATAAACTCGTATAACATTTATTTGATATTAATAAAATCCTTAGATACCTTGCAGCCTGCAGGCCTCATATTGGCAGGCTTACTGGATCTTTTGCTTATAGATAATATAGTAGGAAAAAGATGACGAGATAAATTTTATTACACCAGGACAAACACGTATTTGTAGAAATAACATAACAAAAATGATAATATATGATTTGATAATAACAATCAGAATATTTTAAAGCGTGGTATAAATAAGCCTTCGACTTTATAGAAATTAAAAAAAAAAATCACCCTATTTTATTTTATTTGCACCTAGTTACCTACTATGCGTGATGTAGTATGACTAAAATGTAGTTTAAGAAAAACCCAAGAAATGTAATTAGAATTCCATAAGTGAATTTCAGTATGTACAAGGCATACATTTAAGTAGTCTCGTGAATATACATAAGGACCCGACATACTTTTTATGCATGCGATGTAGCAAAAACATATGGTCGTACAGTTGTGTACTCCGGATATTACCCAATGATTCATCTTGATCTGGATAAGGAAGAAATAATTAAATTATGCAACTATTATTATTCAAGAAAGGGAATTTCAAGTTGACTGATATTGTTACGATCATGATCTACAAACCTTTTAGGACGTAGAATTTTACTCAATCGAAAGTTAAAATAAAATAAGACTAAAAACTTAAATTAAGAGCGTTATTAATATTTTCATTTATTTTGGTATACAACAGGTTTTTACTTTTCCTCATTATCGAAATTCTCTTGATTTTTTGCACCTCGTCATTTTTAATATAAGAAAGCCGTTTTGTACTTTTAATGGTACCAATGGTCGAAACAAATTAATGCTGCAAACACAAAAATGCAAACACAAAAATATGTACATCTAATCAAAGGTACATTTAACTATGAAGGTTCAGATGTACCTAATACCAAATGATGTAAAATGTATAAATAACATATCCTCTCAATATTTACTTATGTTAGTTTTTATTTACATTAAGCATGAACTTATGACATCAAAGTATCGAAGGTGGCGGCTCCGCTCTGTCATTATCGACTCGGCAGTAGATCCATCAAATGCTATATCAATTGAATGATGTCATACAAATGTCATAGCTATTTATTATACGAACATGTGGATTTAATATTATTATATGCATTTATAAACATAATTAGCAATCAAGTGCTACGTCAAATTGGAGCACAACTTACAGGTATTATTGATAGAGGAATTTTGGTTGTTTTCCAAATGTGTAATAAACTTCTCGTAAACGTTTTGAGATGGCACATTAACTTTTATCTTTCCTAGTAAACGACTGGGCGGACATATTAAATTATCGTCATTGATATGTCACCTTTAATCTCAGAAATTTATATCTGCTTATACTTTACTGACGAACCCTTTTCCTTCTTTACAGAAATAGCAAAAGTACGAGCAAGTTTATTCCAAATAAATGGAGTCAAGAAAGAACCACTCGTTCTACCAGAGCCAGAGGGCATGGTCACCACACTGACAGAAAAAGTATATGTACCAGTAAAAGAACATCCAGATGTGAGTATTTACTTTTTTTTTAATATTTATCAGTACAGTAAATTAAATTTTCATGAACATTTTTGCTACTTAGTAATATACATTGTCGTCTAAAACGTAACATAAAATTGGATTCAAAAGTTGAAAATACGTATTAAAGATGACCAATATAGATTGACGTAAAGTAAAACTCAATCATCTGAAAGGAACTAACAGCATAACTATTTATACAGTTGAACTGAGTAAGTAAAGTAGTTAACTGGAACAACCCGGAAGGTTTATAAAATGACGATAAATTATAATACGCAATGAACGGACTCTAATGAATGAAACGCAACTGAGCCTTGAAATAATAATAAAATAATTTCAACACTAGTGATGCATGCAGCAGCGTTTATTCACGACAAAAACGATTAAACTCTTGTCGACTCTAACGTGTCACACCCAGTCCATTTAAAGTTATCTGACAATTGCGGAGACATATTCCAGCTGTTATTTTATAAGGGTTTGGTTCATTACGACACAGATTGAAATAAGTGTCACAGGTTGTAAGTTTTATTGCATCGGGGGACAAAATGAACGAGTGTTAGTCATATAAATAGAAAGACAAGGTTGGCAGCTTGCTACATTTGGTGACTTATGTCAGGGCGATCTCGTGTTTCGACGGGCTCACGCACTCGGCTGGGGCCCGCAACCTCAATGAAAACGTCCATTCATCGGAACATACGGTTTCAGACTCATTTGCAAACGAATCGCCTTATACTATTTCTATTTAGATCATAGAGTTCGATGAACCAAATGATTCATTATATCACACGTAAAAAATTGATTGATATTAAGCAGTATAATTATACGCACAACATATTTGATTGTACTATTGCTGATAATTTCTTCTATTTGGATTCGTGGTTCTACTTAGCTGAATTGATCATGTTACGTTCTCAAAAGTAATTAAAAAATAATACCCTAACCTGTTTATTAACGTGTTCTTACGTCTGAACACGACCTGATTTTATATTAGCAAGTACGAGATTAGCATTAAAAATAAGCAATTATTTCTTTGAGATCAAGCAAGTATATTACTAATCTAAAATTCTTTAAGATTAATGTATGATTCAAGCGGTCGGTCAAGATACAGCTGATCTTGTTAGCAATCGATTGTTGGCGCCATCCTACTCCTAGTCTGTTTCCTAATAAGGCAGTGTTGGTTGGAAGCTTTCTGATTTAATATTTTTAATAGAAGATAAAATTTAAGTGTCGAATAAATAAGATCTGAGTTGAAATATTTTATTTAATTTGACGTTTTGAAACGGTTTGTGGAATATGATTCATATTAAAACCATTTGCTGGGAAAATAAATACTCTAGGAATAACAAAGGTAAAGAATCACTCTTTAATAATATTGTATATTTGACATACGTAAAATGTATACATATACATACTCGGAAAATAAACAATAATCGTTTGGAGTTAAGTTTTCATTAATCTTTGGATAAATTGTTTTCTGTATAATATTGATGATTGGCAATCAATAGGTTTATACTTAAGAGATATGCGTTATTTATGGTTAAGCTAACGATGTTTACATCATTTTATCTTTCATAAAACAAGAATATAATATCCAACTACTATTCTAAAACATGCCAAAGTTTGTTAGAATGGATATAAGTACATATGTTTGTTTTCTTTCAGATAAAAAGTACTCGTCAGATTTTGATGGGATGTATTGGGTATTGCTTTAAATATACCAAGCAAACAAAGCTGCTAGCGAACATTAGTACAGGATGTATTATTTATGTTATTTTTTGAATTTACGTAAAACATTTTGTCGTACAAAAAAGCTTACAAAAAACCTTGCTTACTGGATTACCGTGACTAATGCACCAAAATATGTTAGTAACGATGTAAGCATACATTAAACTATTGTTTACATTTTGCCAACCTTGCAAATTCTTGCTTCGAATATTTAAATAAATATGATAACAAAGAGCCGAAGTAATGATACAAAGAATAGCTTCGTCTAGTCGAGATTCATCAAAACGTCAGTTTTAATTCTAAATAACTCGTATCTTATGATGAACGCGTTTATAGTGTTCGTTCACATGTAGGCCAGCCAGCCTAAATTCGTCTTAATGACTTGTTTTTACTCGCGGTTTCTCTCTCGTGGATGTTCTAATGTGCGCTCTTCCGCCCAATATATCTTATTTATGGCTGCATAGTGTTGAAATAGCACCAAAAACATATTTAGCACAACCATTAGTATGCATCTAGGATCGAAATAATTTAAGATACCTACGTGATTTTCATTCAATTAGGAAATCTTGATAGTTGCTTTAATATTGTACTCGTAAATATTATTAATCGACAATTCTCATTTAACAAAATTAGTTGCCAATAAATCAGTGGAACTAATCTCCTAATTCATACTTGATTCGTTCAATTACCTATGAAACACGCCGCTGTGCCACTGACGAGTAAAACAAGCTACTTGCGCGTCGTCCATTCACTATTCACTATTAATAAAAGAATAAATAACGCGTGAGTTCAATACAGAAGCAATTCATCATCATGACGGTAAAATGGCGCTATTTGGACAGACAGCGATGTTTACATTTTCCTTAATAGAATAAGTACGCCACTTGTGGAACACAATTCCGCATGGTTCTGAATTACATTATGCTAGGTATAATATATTTCATGCGAATAGGAAACGGGCTCAATCATATCAACTAGAGTAGACATTAGAGCTACTGGACTCGTCGCACAGGTTTCCCTTGCTAGTGCTCGTTTCGACGATGTCACTTTGATAAGTACGATGCATTCTCATTTTCCAGTAAATTCACGTGACCAAAATAATTTGTATTTCAGTTATTTTCTACTCATTTCTCGTTATAGCTTGTTCCAATTTTTCGTCTTACTAAAATTTTTAAAGGCAAGTCCTCAAATACATGAATTTCTGGAGCAAAGAACAATGTTATCAAAAGTAAAATACTTATATGATTTAAATGTGAATGCTACTAAGCGAGGCTCGATTTGATTTTTAGTTAGGAGTGATATTATAAAGTCGTGATCGAAAGGTCACAAATGCTAGATATAATGCAATGGTGCTCAACCGTATGACATCGACATCGATCAATGTCCCGTTTCATGTCCTTATAGGGTGGCATTATTAAATCCCACCATACTGGTAAGGTCCGTTACGAACTTTTTGTTGAGGTCTTAAGATTCTCAGCGATGTATCTCTGCGTTAGTTACGAACACGTTTCAGTTTTTTTCTCTTTTTTTTCACGATATTATCTCTTTAGAGACACTAATACCAAGTAAATTAATAGTAAGGTTAGACAGAATTAACATCTTAATAAGTATTAATAAAATGAAATATCGCAAGATTATTATGCAAAATGAAGCGATTAAATTAAATTTACTAAAATTATGTAAATAAAAATAAACTAAATCATAAGGACATGTAATAAAAAACAAGTAGTGACTAAAACGATTTTTCTCAGTCACGCAAGACAAGGAGCAAAGTCATAGACAACACTAATTAAACCAGTTTTAAAAACCAGAAAATCGTACGTATTAATACTGACAAAAAATAACTAACGGTATTCTCATCACAGTAATAAAATTACTAAAATAAGATTTAAATTATAATTAACAAATGATTACACGGCGATATAAGTGTAACAAAAACTTAATTTAGTTTCAACTTATTAACATTTAATTTTTCATTTATGTTAATAATGCCTTTGGTAGCAGACTTGTTTATGGTCGTCGATTTAAAATTCGAATTTGACAAATATTTATAGACTACGACAGGAACGACAAATTCGTTCTCTCTGGATTAGGTAGATAACATAATTTTACTATGTGAAATATGCTTACACAAAACAATTTGTCAAAGATGTTTAAGTCAAAATGAGTTTAAATGGTTCTATTGTTAGTGGCAAGTTTACGAAACTTATCATAAAATAAGATAATATTTTGTTGCTTGTAAACAAAGAAAACGTCTAGTATTTTACAAAAGAAATAAAATAATATTTGCCGAACGTTGTTTGGCAGTATGTGCTTTATCATTCGCGAGAGCAACGCCAGCAATAGCCAAATCGCTTCGAAGATAAAACAGTTTAGGCTAGAAGGAAACCTAGAAACAAGCAATAATAATTTACAGTTAACATGTAAATGTAAATAAACATATCGGATCTGTAGCCTAAGCAGTTCCTTTTTGAAATCCGGCGCGATATAAATGTAGATTTGCTTATTATTTTAATACATTTTGGTATTTGAAAAAAAAAAATTGCTGTATCTGCTACGGTCTCATATTCTCTGACCCCAAAAAGATTAGATATAAATATGAATAATTGGATATATTATCATTTATTCTAATTGAATGATTTAACAATATTTTCTTATTTAAATTAAATTTCTCTCTTTTGCTATTTACATTAAAAATTAACGTGGTCTTCGAACAAACACCAGTATAATTATGTTAGTCTTGTGACTTAGTGGTTTTCGTGGGTGGTATCTTTTGTCCGTCATGTTTGCTATTACTTTAGAAAATACATTTAATGAACTTTCTTATGGCTCACGTCGGTGTATTGAGCTATTACTTGTGCAATAAACACATGCGTAGGAGACGCTAATTTCCGTTTCATCCATCACATGGTTCATGATCTGCTAGACGAAATGGCAAACGATGAGTCACATCGGACTATTTTCATATAGTTTGACTAGATTCCCAGATCTAAATACGCGTCTTATTGAATCTCGTGCCTACGTAAACATATTAAATTCTTAAAAACTTGGTAAAACTTTCCATGTGTCTAATTTTTGTTACTGTCTCTTTATTTTGAATACATTCAGCTGTCACACTCCTGTTCGTAATATATCAGAAAGTATATTGTTATTTACGGATTTTATTCTTTTTGATTGTTAAAATCCACATTTGTGTACAACTTCAGCTCACTTTTAGATTGTTTATTACGGTTTTTTATTTTCTTAAAAGATAACTGTATTCGTTGTGAGATGAAATAGCCACAGAGATTTTAAAGGGTGATAATTCTTTGATGTTTATAATTGTAGAAGAAATCAAGGAAGCTTTGGCAGGAAAGGCTTATAAATAACAAGGCGGGAACCGTCGTGTTCGTTGAAACTGTTTGAACTATTTTCCCCAAACATATTAATTCACCAATAAAACATATTTTAAACAAACGTCGCTTAATTGTTATCATAATAAGTGTGATAGCAAAAATAAACGTTTTGTTTAAGGATAATAATAAAAATAACACAGTATTGCTTACATGTTTTTGTAATATAAGTAAATATGTTTGTTATTAAATAATTGACCGGCCAGTCGTCGATAAGCTGTTGCATTATGTATTTGTGGTAGCTACATACTTTGTTTATCACCTGTCTATTTGTAAGATAAGCCGTGCACATAGAAACGATTAGATGCACTCGACAGATCGTGGGCCATACTACTGCACATAATATATGTAATTATAAACATATTATTCTTAATTGTAAGTCGGTTAAAAAATTATTAGTTTTTATATTAGTTACTCTACATAATTTACTCGACGATAACCGTTTTACACTCAGAAATTACATTTATTGCATTTGATGCAATAAAGGAGGACCGGCAAAAATGTCTGGTCCTGGGTATTTTCATGTGCTTTAATAGTTATTAAGACAGATTAGTAAAAAAAATAACTGTGTGAAAAAAGTTGCGACCGTTTTAAAAACCCAGCTGTTTTCATACTAATTACTACGTTCTGTGACATATGTGTCATCGTTATTGGTTCCAGGACCAATTTGTCCGGTTCTCCTTTAATTTTAATATTCAATATTCAAAAATCGTAATCGTCTAAATGTTACATACATTTTAAGATATGACATTATGCAATCGTTGCAGGCTCCAGACAAATTGTCAGCCGTATGATATGGTAGGGATAGGGGCCGGCAGGATTATGCCTGAGGTCAGGACCTGATACAGTATTGTAAAATCCATTATTATTCATCTTATTTTAATTTTGTCCTTTCCAAGAACTTGATAAATTTTCAGATTTCAAATTTTGTATGAAAAAGAAACTGCTTGACAACGAGTCCACGCTCGTAAATAACATACATACAACCGGACCCATGCTTTGTATATAAAATGTCAAACATATTTTGGTTTTCGTTAAGCTAAATGTCAACTAACAACAATTTGCTTATTATTCATATTACTATTTAGGTTGTTAGTGGTATTTCGAAGTAAATTAAGCTGTCGCTATTTATTATAGTTATTACTGTTGCCAGTTTTTGCCATTACTTGAATCATCGTTTACTTATTTATTATAGGTAATAATCGTATTCAAAACAGTGTTCTTTATCATAATATTCTAATCGAAAGTGCAATTTGTGTAAATAATAATTCGGTAATAAATTTTCAAATCTTAATAATATAATCTGTGAACGTTAGTTGCATTGCCAATACGTATGACGAGGTTTTGTTTAGTCTTTTACATAAAAGTTAATACATAAAATGGATCTAACTACAAAACTTTATTTTTCTTATTTTTAATTTAAAAATATAATTTATTGTGGGCTTGAAAACAGTTTTAGATCAGTTGTAATATTTCTATAATTTCTACAATTGAACAATTTTATTTTTCATAGATGAATTTATTAAAACACTTATAACAATGGGCAGTCTTGTTCGTCAAACTAAATTTCTACATCACTTTATTATGTTTAAATTACACTACCTTTATGTAAAATGACTTAATAAAGCAATAATACCAACCTATTGACAATTTTAAAAGTTTCTTATTTCAATATGTTCTATGTGAGTACATTTATGTTAATATCTAGGAAATGGATCATATTATCTAGATTCAGTACCGTTCTCGCACGGGTCAACGGTGAGAGGTCAATCGTATGCCCGTGCGCAGCCGAGCGGTGAATCTCAAACCATGTTCCTTTACACTTTTAAGTTGCTCTTATTTTACTAGATCTGTTGCAATTTTTGTCTGAAATCGAAGAGTAAATAATGCATTGGTGTATTTGATTTTGGTGAAATTGGTATTGAAAAAATACGTTATTTGGCAATGGATTAATTAATAATAATGTTTACCTATCTTAAAGGTACTTATTCAAAAAGAGTGTAGTATTTTGTTAGAAGGTCAAAATAACAGAAAAGTACCTATTCGTATGAATAGGATTTTCCAATCGATTTCGATTTGTAATCGTGATCATTGATAGACATGTTCAGACATGTAGAGACGTAGAGACGTAAATACATGTGGTTTAACTATTCTCGAGTTAAACCAAATCAATCTCCGTTTACGACTTTAACACTTACATGACATTATGTACTTATACGTAACAAACATATTAGCTCATGCCATCTGGTAATAATCTTCAGATAAGTCGTATGTCGTAACGGGGCAATAAAAACGCAGTTTCGAGAAATTAAAACTCTATTTATGTCGATACCTAATGGCGGCGTTTTAACGCGAATCATGACTAAGAATATAAAATTTTGTTTAATTTTATTTGCTGACGATTAAGATGTATATGACTTTACCATTGAAATAAGGTCGCGTTTTGAATTGATTTTACAGTTTATGGCACATACCTACCCACCGGACTCGAAAATAAACTCACATGCTTATTCTATTTTTGTTGAATTCAAGTGAATAAGGTGTGAGTGTGAGATGAAATTGAATGATTACGTGACAAGAGACGTCTGACATATTAAATTACGTCTAACACGGTAAACAGCAGCCTTTCTATCGTAAAACTTGGAAGAACGTAAAGAAAATCAAATTATACTTTATTTAAATGAGCACTTTCGAATCGTCATTCTACAAATCAATCTTTGGAGTTCTATGTAAAGTTACCACTGGTTCGGAATGTTGTTTCTACTGAGAAGAACCGACAACACCTAAGTACTAGCTAGAAATTATCTTAGTAGAAAATCTGCATACAAGGAAGCGAAGCAAGTTTTTATTTCTTATGTAATTTTTAACTAATTTTAAAAAGTGCTTTAAACTGATGTACAAATATAACATTGATTATTCATACACGTAAATCTAAATTTAATTACGCTGTAGATTGCCAACGAAGTTTGTTTATATGTTTGATCATATTAATAGCGATTTTAGAAATTCGATTCTTTTATGTATGCTTTAGAAAGGTTACACACACTTAGGCCATATAACAGCACGCTAATAACAACATGAACGAAAAATTCGCCAGAAAAACTGAATCCGCGAAACACATCTACTATTACAAAGTACGTTTTAGGTTATTAAATTTTGACAGTTTCGTTCAGTAATTTCAAACTAGGCCAGTAATTAGGTTAGCGAACGCAGACGCCGGACATCGCACGTTTCGTTCAGTTCCAACGCCAAATGTTCGTGTGAATGAACAGTATTGGTGCCAAAGAAACAATCAAAGACGCAAGTCCGCCACTAATTTTTTTACAACAACTTCAATGTAGTTTATTTACAGCCAGTTTGTTTATTTCACTACAGCCGTTTCGAAATAAATGACATTAAGCGATTGACGTCGACTGGAGTCTTTGGTTGTCTATCGCCAAAACAAGGGCGTAAAATGATTTAATTGTTGTTTAGTTTCACTTTAT